>CAUYON010038663.1:0-31668 GCA_963573935.1 Arctocebus calabarensis
TCCCAGCTACTCGGGAGGCTGAGGCAAGAGAATCGCTTAAGCCCAAGAGCTGGAGGTTGCTGTGAGCAGTGTGACGTCACGGCACTCTACCCAGGGCGATAAAGTGAGACTCTGTCTCTACAAAAAAAAAAAAAAAAAAAAGAAATTATAATATGTTTACATTAATTAATATTGGGCTTCTCCAGGGAAAGAGACAACTGGCTATTTTCCAAATATTTTATAAATTTTAAAAATTAAAAATTTATTTTGTACTCACCTTGTGCAAGTACTATGGTAATACTTTACATTAACTCTTATAAACCTAACCTAACTTATAAACCTAACATTGACAATGTGCATTATGTATTATAATTCCCATTTAAAAGGTAAGAGAACTTAACCTCAGATTTAGCAGTTTTCCCACAGTGAAACAGCTTGAAATGACAGGCAGATTTTCAACTTCAAGTCTATCTAACTTCAACGTACATTTTCTTATGCACTAAGTTTTATACATTAAAACTAGATATTTCAGGCCAAAGATTAGCTTTGGAGCCTTATTGTGTTGTTATTATTTAATTGGTTAGAAACATTGGTACTTGTGGATTTTTTTTCCTTATGTCTGTTCTGTGGAGACAATGAATGTGTTTTTACAATACCACTTTGTAGTGGCTGGTGTGCTTTAGTGTTAATAAAAAATCTAGAATGGCAGTCCTTTCCAAAGCCACTTTCTATGTTAGTATGGCTAACACTTAGAAAAGGAACTAAAAGTAAGATTGTAGTTCTATATATAAATCCACAGAAGTCAATGGGACAAGAGTTCTAAGAGTTTATTGTGTGATGCTAATGAGAAGGGCACAGGGCTATACATGGAAAGAAAAGAAATGGGTTAATAAGAAAAGATGGAATAATTTCTAGACATGTCCTGTACACAGAATTTCATAGTAGAAAATCTAGCTTCCCTAATTAATTTTTTCTGAAGGGTTCCCTTGGGGGACTGGAAATAGAAGGTACTTACAGAATCTAGACTTTGCATAAACATTATGGATTCTCTTGCCGTCTGGGACTTGTTTGGGATAAATGTGCATTTTGCTTCATACAGCCCTGTCTGTGAGTCACGTCTACATGGCCTTGTTATACAGCTGCCCCCCTGGCATTTCGTGGAAACCACATTGGAACCAGTGATCTGTGTGGAACATCTATGATGAAAGAATTAGATTACATATATATATGAGGACGAGGCAAATTATGTAGGACCAACATCTTAAAATCTTTCCCAGATAACTACTGTAGACAACTGCTGCTGAGTGTCCAGTCTTCTGGACATTACATTTTCACAGAAGTAGGCATAAGGTTCTGCCTCTCTTTACCATTGATTTCAATAAAAACAAAGTTGTCAGTTTATATTTATGAAACATTCATCGCTCACTAGTGTGATTAACAAATCTATTATCCCTGTGACTTTGAGCTAAAAATGATAGTTACTAATTCACAGGGATGTTGTGATGATCAAAGATATAGAGGAATTGCTTCTTAGTGGGGAAGGAAGAATCAAAATTATGCTTAAAATTCTCTTAAATTTCCATAGGTAGTATATACGGATTTATATTTATAGAATTTTGCAACTTATATTTTGAGAAACTACTTAGCTAGACTGAAAAAAGAAATAAAAATAATGCCTGCATGGAAATGCTTGTGCATTCAGACTGTCTGTTCTTCATGGTAAAGACGATTCGTCAGGTCCCTGGCAGGGAATGTAGGGGTGGGCAGAGTATGGGTAAAGGATTCTAAAGAGTTTCTGTTTACATACAGGATTTACCCCTATTCTGTGTTAACATTAAACTTTATAAGTTTAATCCACTTTAATAAATTTGTCTGTATTGCAAGGATTAAGGGGCACAGTGAGTCATATCTTCCAAGAAATTTAGTTCCAGAGTAGGCCTGAAAGTTAAACTTACATATGCTGCCCCACACTGCTTGGCACACAGTAGGAGCTCAATAAATGTTTTAGATACTTACTTTTTGCTAATATATCTTTCTTTATGACCAATTGTAAGAAAACTCAGTCATTTTTTAGTCACTTTATCAAATTTTTGTTTGATACATTCTTTGTTTAGCTTTTAATGTATGCCAAAGAGTTAAAAAATATCACAAGCTCCAAGAACCTTAAAGTCTAATGCAGAAAATAAAGTTACATAGACAATTACTGTCCAGTGATATAAGTGTGAGCAAAGCCTGTGGAACACTCCCATAGGTATCTAACCCCAAATAGAGGAAGAGAAAATATTTCTTTAGGTAAGAAATGCTTAAACTAAGTCTTGAAAGATGAACAGGTGTTATTGGGTTAGGGAGGAGTTGTTTGGGATGAGAGTGGGAAATGTGTCCCGGGCTGAGTGTCCATTCTGCTCAAAGACCCAAGTCACCTCAGTGGAGATCAAGCAAATAACGCAAAAGAGATGGGGAGATGCATTTTTCTATCAGACCTCTTTGTTCTAATATATTTTTTATCTCAAAGACTTGTTTCGTGGTATATAATTTCCATTATTCTTCAGTACTCTTTAAAAACTTCATGTTCTTGATATTAACTTGGAGATATAAACATCTCATCTTTTCATAAATAAGGCCTGCCTATATTTACCCAAAATCATAGTTCTTAAAAAATCATTTTACTTGCTTATTCTTTTGAGAAATACTTTTTCTTTAACATCAAGATTATAAAATTTGGGCGGTGCCCGTGGCTCGGTGAGTAAGGCGCCAGCCCCATATGCCGAGGGTGGCAGGTTTGAACCCGGCCCTGGCCAAACTGCAACAACCAAAAATAAATAAAAATTTAAAAAAGGTTATATAAAAATTCATGGTAAGTATAATAATAAATAATGAATAAATATAATATATTAACCACAAAGCTCTAATAGCTTACTTGATTTCAGTGAAACAGATTTACATTAAAAAGTTGTGAATCAGTCAGAACAAAAGAGATCTCAGATATCTTGGAGTTAGGCTATAGCTTTTCCTTTTTTCCTCTGCCCTTATTAAAATATTTTAGTATAATCACTGTGAATATTGAAATGATTTCCAATTCTGAATTGACTTTGATTCCAAGGTGGATATTGCAATAAACTGTATGAATATTCAACCACTTGAAATAGCCTTCATTTGCCTAGCACAGAAAATTAAGGAGGCATAAGTAAAAAGTTTTGAAAAGAGATTTGTTCAGTACAATGATACCTTGTTGCTTCAATAGTTTTTTTTGTGGAAATATAGAATGGCCGGTCCAGGTTATACTCATCAAATACTCCCCACTGGAGATGGGCCCACTCATGGACAAATATTCTTCCTATGAGAGGATATTGACACTTAAAAATTTATAGTTACAATATTTTAGGATAGTTTTCTTATATTTTAAGTGTCTTTTGCCCATCTCCCCAGCCTAATTGATATAGGAACTCCAGAAATTGATGCTTTTCATTAGGCCAAAAAAGTTGAAATGGGTTAGTGCTAATAAGTGACTAATTTTATTATTAAAAACACTTGCACAAAAAGAAATATAATTAAGTTGAACATAACCAGACTATTTCCAAGTAAAGGTAATACTTAATACCTATTTTTCTCTTCTTAAATCTTTAAAATATGCATTACAATGTTATTTTTTTTACCCAGTGGAAATCAGAAGCATAAAATAGATATTCCTACCTCGGGGCCCATACATAGGTAGATTATTACTCAATAAGAAGTTTGGAGTGAAATGTATATATCGTCCCTTTTCTCCACATTGTCCATATTGAAGTGTGTAGGGCTCATCTCCATATTTTGGATAAGGATCAGCAACTATGACATCTGCCTAAAAAAGCAAAAGAACAAATGAACAACAACAAACTCCTGGAGCAATAGAAACAAGGGATTTTATATTTTCCATATACAATAAGAAAAGTTATATTACTGCTTTAATTACTAAATTAGTGATTAGTAATTACTAAAAAATTACAGGCATTTATTTTTAAAAGGCACAGGAAGAAAGAAGCAGTTTAGGAACTAAAATAACTTACCTGGTCGTATGATTCTTGTTTCGGCATTAAGTACTCAGGGTTTGACTTCCAGGTCATTGGAATTAAAATGCTTACACTCCTGAAATAAGCTCTTCTTTTAGTGGCATGAAACAAGTAAGTGGAAGCTTCAATTACCATTTCCTGATACAATTAAAAATACTTTGTGGTAAAAGTTTCATAATAAAGTGAACGTAAAAATATGTATGCAAACTAGAAGAGGTAAATCTAAGCTTCCTTTCCCCAAACATTTTGGCAAAAACTGTTTGACAGTTGAATGTTACTACATATCCTCAATCTATAAAATCTTCAGTTTCATATGCTTAAAAATCAACTTTCTGGTTTTTACCTGTCCAGACCTGCAATCAGCATTCTGGGTTGGAGATGGGAATGAAGGAGCCGGGTGAGTTATCAAGGTGATTAAGATCAGGAGCCTGTCGACAAGTTGCTTATTTAGCCAAACAGACGTACTTATGAGTTGTTTAAATAAATTAGGAATTTAAAGTTTGACATATTTTACTGGACATGAATTTAAAAGAAATTTTTGCTCAATTTATTTTCAGTTATTCTGCTCATATGGACTGTGTTCATAAACGACAAAGCTTTACCAAGAAGTAATAAAAATAAAATACATTGGTTTTAGATCTCAGTTTTGTTACCTAGTATAAGACCACACAAATCACTTCTCTCATTTATATAAATAGGGATAACATTTTGTTCTGGACCTCACAGGGGTATTAGGAGAATAAAAGAATATATATTAAAATGCTATGTAGGTATTGAGTGTGTTTGATTATACTGATTAATACAAATAAAATTAGGGGGATAAATCAACTTTAAATAGGCAATATTTTCTTTAAAATAAAACACATATAATTTCTTTAATTTTCCAGAGTTGAATAAAGATGAACAAATGAAAGGTTATATCAGATAATAAACCTTTAGGGCAGTGATTTTCAACTGGTGTACCAGGCACACTGTTGTGCCATGAAAAGATCTTAGGTGAACCTGGAAAATTTTTAAAGATCACTAATTAAATTATTTTTGAAAGAAGTTTAAGGTCCAGCAAGTGTGTATAAATATATATATATATTTTTTTTTTTACTTTTTTTTTTTGATCAACATAATTCAAATATGCTGCAGAAGTTTAACTATAAGTTCAAGTGTCTGTGAGATAAAAAAAGTTTGAAAAACACTTAGGGCTTAGTTATTTGAACTTTATAAAAGTTTACCTTTTAAGAGGTAAAATAGGAGGATAATTTTGCACTCATTCCAAAGTATTTCTGTTAGCTTACTTAGCTGAAAAAATATTAGTAATTTAGATTTTTAGTAACTTATTAGGGGGATGCTAATAGTATTTATATATAATTGAAACATTCTTAAACTAAGCAGATATTGATCTTGACAGTTTGGATAAATGCTGCATAAATAATTAATAGTATCAAAGCAGTTTTGTCAAGTTATAATTCTATGTGAGTGTGCATGCCTAGACAACATACACTGAAAATATTTAGTGAAATAAAAATGTATGGATAATAAAACTTTCACTTACCTTTATTTTTTGAATCAGTTTTTCATCTTCTGGTACACTGGGATTAATTGCGATGACGATTCCATCATATCCATTATTACTAAAACTTACCATTGAGCTTTTCACTCCTGGGAAGAGATGCAAGGCTAAGAGGAGAAAAACATTTACACTGAACCCCATTTTGCACATTACATTAAACCTCTCGGAAAAGCAAGGAGGGTATTTATGCACTGCTTAATTGAGGAATTTGAACTAAGACCAAAATATTTGCATACACGTAATATAGTAAATTATGAAACTATCTTGGTGAATTTCCTTATCTTACTCATTCTAAAGATTTAATTGTTAGGTAGCAATGGAGATTATACTGAACACATTTATCTTATTTTCTAAGACAGCTGATTGAATTGAGCCATTCTTTCAGGTTGTGTGGTTGTCATCATAGCGGTGGGAGGTCATTATTATTGTCATCATCACCGTCAAATGGTATTAGAGAGCTAATCCTAGGAAGTGTTTGAGAGAAGTCCTCTATGAAGGGAGGAGGAACTGAAATTAAAAGCATCAGCAAAAAGCAGATGAAAAAGGCCTGTTTTAAGAAAAAGAATAAAGGAATTAGCGTAGGAGTGGTAGTGAAGTAAGTGTGCATATTTCCTTTTTTAGGTGGGAGTGATGTAAGTGGTTTAGATCGTATATGATCAAGGGGAATTTCTTTTATTACCTTCTGTGCTATTTGGAATACTTTAGTTTTTAATTAGCATTGAATGCTTTCAGTCCTTGTGTAGCATGAAAACTTAGTATGCTTAAATTAAGGTTTCTTTTTTGGATTGAACGCAATTGTTCCTTCCTTAGCTTGTTGTATGCATAGCATTGAGTTGGCCTTGGGGTCAGATCAATCTAAACCTGACTCTTGACCACTTAACATTGTCAGAGTTGTATGGCTCTTTTAGGCCTAGTTTCTTCTCTGTATTAGCAGCATAATTATGGGATGGTGGAAGAATTAAGTGAGATAATCTTTGGAAAGAACTTCATACAAGACTTTTTTTTCTTTTAATGCTTTAGTTGAATGGAATGTGCAAGAATTCTGAGGCTTAATAAGCACTCAAGAAATATTATCCGTTATCATTAAACATAATATGTTATGAATACAAACATTGCTATAGATTTTTGCTAATTAAATTCCATGTTTTCATTTGGCTTATTTTGTAAAACTTTTAAAGATAGTCTTCTAGTGTTTAACTGCAGAATGAGGAGTCACCAAGCCTGCCTGGGAAAGACTAGAAAAGAAACTGTCAGAGTGAAACTAGTACGTATAAACTTTTTGAAATGCTTTTGATTAAACCCCATCTTTGGACAAAATCCTATCCTTGATGATCTAACTTAGCTGTAGTCTTACCCATAAAATCCTTTTGAACCACTATATTCATGTATTAACCATGTTACATTTGTCATTATTAATATATATCATATATCTCCCTACTACATTATAAACTCCTTGAAAGGAAGAGATTATTGTTTATGAGTTTAACCTCCCTCAACCTCAATTTCCTTAACTGTTAAAGGAAGACAGTAATGAAATTGCCCTTATGAATTGATGAAGGGGTGCAAACTAAAGGGCCCCCAAACTCTGTGAAAGAACAGGTCAAAGTTAAAATAGTGATAATAATCAAACTCTGTGAAGGAGCAAGGTTAGCAAAAATAATGATAATAAATAGCCACTGTCCCCTTCTTTGCTTAATAATAGTCACTGTCCTTGTTTGCTTCTGTGTATTTGCTGTCTTAGACAGTAGAGGGGGTAGTTGTAAAGATTCTTAACTTTTCTCTGTAGAAAACATCACCTGTTTGGAACCTCAGGGTAGTTCTTGAGAATTCTTCCAGGTCCTGCATTCTAGGGGATTGACTGACCCACCCAGACCAAGGAACTGACTCAACTGGTCTTGGACCTCCCCCCACCACCCAAGGAACTGCATTCCAGTGAATCAGCTGACCCAAGAGACTGATGGTTCTGCCCTGAAACCAGCCAATTTAGCAGACTCTGAGTGACTAATCCTCTTCCCACAAAACTCTTTTTTAAAACCCTGCCTCCCCAGTTCTTGGAGAGATAGATTTGAAAAATGCCTCCTGTCTCTTCGCTTAGTGCTGTGCGGAATAAACTCTTTCTCCATGGGCTTCCTTGTGGGCAGTAGACAGATGAACCTGGCTGGGCAGCAACAATAATAACTTTCTAGAAGGAATGCTGTGAAGGTTAAATGAAATAACATGTGTGAAAACACCCATTGCAAGTGTGGGTACATAGTGTATTCCTTGCTTTTCCTTATTCCTTTTAATTCATATGCTTCTATGTGCCAAGCCCAGTGCACTGATCTTTAGAGAGTATAGAAATGAGTAAAACACAAGCACTGCCTTTCAAGAACTTCAAACTCAGCTTCATGGGTTAGATTAGAATAAAAAAAGATTAAAGTAGAATCAGTGTTTCTGTTTCATTATCCCTGTCTCATAAGCACTTCTTATATGTTCTATGTCTTTTCAACTCTCAGACTTTCTATTTCTTTGTTTTCCTAAGCTGCTTCCCTGGATATTTTCTTTTAATTAATTTATTCATTTAATGAAATTAATGAATTTGTTAAACAAATAAATAAATTTATTTAATAAATAAGTAAATAAATTTATTTAATAAATTAACAAAAAGATAAGGTGAATTAAGATATAATTCACCTTTCAGGCCACTAATTTTCACTTTTGTTTTATCTGTGATTCATTGCAGTGTTAAAATCTTATTTTAATTAAAAATTTTCTTATTTTTTATTTTTAGGCATTTTCTTTGGTTCTTTATTATATCTGTTTGCTTTTTTCCATATATTTCAAGCCTTCCTCGTGATGGTTAATTTTAGTGTCAATTTGACTGCACCAGGGGATGTCCACTTATCTGGTAAAACATCATTTCTGGCTACGTATGTCAGAGTGTTTCTGCAAGAAGTTAACATTTACATCAGTAGAGTGGAGAAAGAAGATCTGTCCTCACCAATGTGGGTAGGTTTCATCCACTCAGTTGAGGGCCTGGGGATACAGAAAAAATGAAGAGCAAGGGTGAATTTACTCTCTCTTCTGGAAATGGGATATTCATATTCTCCTGCTCTTGGACGTTGTAGCTTCTCTTGTTCTCAGGCTCTCAGCTTCAAACTGAGAGTTACATCATTGCCTGGTTTACAGGCCTTTGGATGTGAACTGAATTACACTGCTAGCTTTCCTAGTTCTCTAGTTTGCAGACAGCATATGGTAGGACTTCTTGGCCTCCATAAACATACGAGTCAATTCCCATAATAAATGTTCTCTTACATATCTCTGTATATCCTATTGGTTCTGTCTCTGGAGAACTCTAGCACATCCCTCTTATCTCTTTAAACTTAAAAAACATTAAAAGACTTCTTAGCCTATATTCCATGTTAAATAATTCCAATGGTAATATTTTTATGAGTCTCATTATATATATACACAAATATATATATTGGGTCCCACTCCTGGTTCCCTTTTACCTTGATGAGCAGTAATGTTTGACTTTGATTTGCTCATTTTTCCTGGGAATTTATTTGCAGATCTTTGAAATCTTAGATGAGGAAGAGTTAGTTCCTCTATAAAGGAGGAACTGTGTCTGTCAAATATCTGGGTGCATTACTGGGCTGATTCTGTGTTTGTCTTACTTAAAACATATTTCCTCCATGGGATAGTTATCACAGAAAAAAATAGCTCTCAAGTTTTAAATGGCTTGGCTTATTTATTTGAAAAAATATATATATTTTGGCTTACTCCATGAAAGAAGTTAAAACAATTTTAGGAAAAAGACTTGATTGATGTAGCTTGGACCAGATTCCAAAAACCAAATTATTTAATTATGGCCAAGAATCTGGGTAATAAGTTTCATGACTAATGAGTGATCAGTGAGTGGTGGTCCAGGAGACTGGGTCATGTGGGAACAGGGAAGCGTCTAAGGCAACGGTTCTCAATGTGTAGGTAGTGACCCACAGGAACTGTATTAAACTGTATGTAAATGTCGCAGCATTAGAAAGGTTGAGAACCATTGTTCTAAGGGAACAACATGTATGCAATGATGAACAAAGATTTCTGCTATATATGCTTTCTTTATTAGAATGTCCAACATTTGTAGTGCTGGATTAGTAAAGACCTAGCACACTCTTTTTATTCTTTCAATAGTTTTATTTTATTTTATTTTTTTGAGACAGAGTCTCACTATGTTGCCCTCTGTAGAATGCTGTGGCATCACAGCTCACAGCAACCTCAAATTCTTGGGTTTAAGCCAGGGGTCCTCAAACTTTTTAAACAGGGGGCCAGTTCACTGTCCCTCAGATGGTTTTAGGGCCGGACTATAATTAAAAAAAAAAAACTATGAACAAATTCCTATGCACACTGCACATATCTTATTTTGAAGTAAAAAACAAAATGGGGGTGGCACCTGTGGCTCAAAGGAGTAGGGTGCTGGCCCCATATACTGGAGATGGTGGCTTCAAACCTGGCCCCAGTCAAAAACTGAAAAAACAAAAAAACCCGAGAACAAATACAACATTTAAAGTGAAAAAAAAAAAAAAGCCCCCATCTGCATAAAAAAAAGACCTCCTAACGTCAGAAAAAGAAGCCTCCCTTAACTACAAAAAAAGGCCCCACTAACTGCAAAATAAAAAAAAAATAGATCTTCTAACTTCAAAAAAACAAATCCTAACTTGTTCTTACCTTGGTCCTCAGGCAGCAGCAGGCTCTGCACAGGCAAGCTCGTGACTCCTCCAATCATGAGTCTCAGTCTCACCTGAGACTGAGAGGAGGAGTAGAGAGACACTGAGAAGGAAGGAGTTGGAGAGTGCAGCATACATTCCACATATGCACACTGCGGCCTGGGACGAGTCCGCTGATAAGCAGGACAGGCAGTGGAGGCAAAAACACCTGGCGGCCGGATAAATGTCCTTGGTGGGCCGCATGTGGCCTGGGGGCTGTAGTTTGAGGACTCCTGGCTTAAGCGATTCTCTTGCCTCAGCCTCCCAAGTACCTGGGACTATAGGTGCCTGCCACAACACCTGGCTATTTTTGTTGTTGTTGTAGTTGTCATTGTTGTTTGGCAGGCCTGGGTTGGGTTCAAACCTGCCATCCCCATGTACGTGGCCAGTGCCCTAGCTGCTGAGCTATAGGCGCCCAGCCTCTTTCAATAGTTTTAAAAAGTTGGGCAGCACCTGTGACTCATTGAGTAGGGCGCCAGCCCCATATACCAAAGGTGGCGGGTTCAAACCAGGCCTTGCCGAACTGCAAAAACAGAAAAGTAGCCGGGCCTTATGGCAAGAGCCTGTAGACCCAGCTACTTGGGAGGCTGAGGCAAGAGAATCGCCTAAGCTCAGGGATTGGAGGTTGCTATGGGCTGTGTGATGCCACGGCACTCTACCAAGGGTGATAAAGTGAGACTCTGTCTCTACAAAACAAACAAACAAACAAACAAAAAAACCTGTGGCTTAAACATTCTGAAAACCTGGAGGGGTAAAAACTTACTAAACTTTTCTGGACTTCTGTGCCTGCATCTTGATTAAGAGTTAGAATCAGTGCTCCTAGGGCCTCAGCATGAAAACACTATTCTTTTAGGAGTTACATCTTCATTTATCAATAAATAATAATTCTGAACAATCATTTTTTATTTTTTGAGACAGGTTCTCACTTTGTTGCCCATACTGGAGTGAAATGGCATGATCATAGCTCACTACAGCCTCAAACTCCTAGGTTTGAGTGATTCTCCTGCCTCAGCCTCCTGAGTAGCTAGTGATACAGGTTCTCCTGCTCATGGCTGGATGTGGATCTTTTTCTGGGGCCTAAGCAAGCTCAATAGTCAAATTGATCACAGTCCTTAAACAAAAAACCCAGTTTGGTAAGTGTCCCAATTAAGCCGCCACTCCTGAAACAGAGAACACACCCTAAACAAGAGATAAGGTCTCATCTGAGCCGCTACTCCTGAAACAGAACACACCCTAAACAAAAGGTAAGTGTCTCACCTGGACTGCCCTTCCCAGAGCACAGACACACCTTAAACGTGTGAGATAAGCGTCTCATCTGGGCTGCTGCACCTAAGCAGAGAACACACCCTAAACAAGACCACATCCTACACAGGGATGGTTTTAAAATTAACTTCTGTCCATAGGGCTGTGGCACCAAAGGATTGTGACATATACATTTCATCTCCCTTACCCCACTCCCTGCCTTCAGGGTAGGAAAAACTGCACATAAACCCCTAAACACAAAGCCCAAATGGGTTACCTGCTCAGGAACCAGCCTCACTGAACCAGGAGGCTTTATCTCTCTTCACTTTTTATCTATCAATAAAAATGTATCCTTTCACTTATTCGTGGTGGTCCATGAATTCATTCTTTGACTCTCTGAGACCAAGGCCCTGGCAGAGAGAGAGAGAGATTTTGGTTACAATAGGACCATAGGCCTGTGCCAGGACACTTGGCAAATTTTTAAATTTTTTATAGATACAGGATCTTACTATGTTTCCCAGGCTGGTCTCCAGCTCCCGGGCTCAAGATGGTCCTCCTGCCTCAGCCCTCCCAAAGTAGGATTCGAGGTGTGTGTTACCATGCCCGCCCAACTATGTATTTAATAGACTTTTGTGAATTTCTGTTATGGGCACAACATTTCACTAAGCATTATGTGAAAGATTTTAATAAATTCTTGAATTACATTAATTGTAAATTAATCTGGCTTATACTTTGAAAAATACTCTATCAAGGATTATGAAGTCAATATAAACTATGTTTCTGAAGATTATTTATGAAATTTGAGTGTATTGTTTGATTCTAACTTTATGTCTATATGTGAATAGAAAATGTCTGAAAGGAAATAAACCAAAACTTTTAACATTTTCCCTATGTTCACTCATATTATAGTTCACTATTATTTTCTTCTTTATACTTTTTTGTATATGCTGATTTTTCATAATAAATGTTAATTACACAATACATGTAAAACATTATTTTAAAAATAAACACTACAAATATTTATTACTTTTTATTGACTATATGTCACTTTCATAGTTTTTTTTTCTACCTATGGGTGGTATCTCTGTGTTGTCCAAACTGGAGTGCAGTGAAGCAATCCTGGCTCGCCATAACCTCCCAAGTAGCTAGGATTATAGGTGCATGCCACCAAACCCAGCTAATTAAAAAAAAATTTTTTTTTTGTAGAGGCAGAGTCTTATATTGCTCAGTTGATCTCAAACTACAGGCCTCAAGCTACTCTCCTAACTTTGCCTCCCAAAGTGCATGGATTACAGGTATGAGTCACCACACAAAGCTTATAGCTTTTGACATATTTGGATATATTTGTTTTGGACAATCTTGAAATTTGAAATTATTTCTTAAACTTGGGATGACTTATACTTACGTACTCTGCCAAAATATCTTTTTTAAAAGGGAATTTTGTTATGTGTTATGTTTTGGTGAAAGAGATATGCCAACCAATTGTTAGACTTTACTATTTGTCAATTGTCCTCTTTAATTTACTGGTTGCCATTAGCAATGTTCTTGAACTATAACTTACATATAAACTGATCTACAACCTGAGTTCAGATGATGATTATTTCGCTCCTTCCATATTATGCTTATCATAAGGGTTAAAAATAGAGATGGATGGTACTTAGGGAGTGCTCACTGGATGATGGGAACTTTCTTCACAATCAAATATATGCCTCTAGTTGATGTGTTGACTTTAAATTGCGATTATTTGTGTACCTATAGTAAGTCTTATGCTTCCATGAGACAGAATCTGTTTTTTTTTAATCCACTCTTTTGATTAACATATCTGGCGATAAGGGGAACTTGCGGTTCCCCCCCAAAGTTTGCTGAAAGATCAACTAACAAGTAAGGCAGATTAATAAGAGGAAGAAATTTATGTACCATGTGCATGGGTATACCAATGAGATCCAGATACTTTTATACCTGCCTTTTAGACACGAGGGGGAGATGAGTATAGATAATTGAATTTAAGGGCAATAAGTAGTTGCTAGGGAGGATTAATAGATACTTGGGAGAATGAATGAATTAGGGAGTGCAGATTGACTTGTAAATTAGCCTAAGAGACAAGTATTCCATTTAAAATAATTTGTGCCACATCTGGTTGTATTCTTAAGCTTTCCAGCAATATACTGAGAAAATAGGGAGGGGAAAGTAAGTCAATTTTTTTTTTTTTGAGACAGAGTTTCATTATGTCACCCTCAGTAGAGTGCTGTGGTGTCACAGCTCACAGCAACCTCAAACTCTTGAGCTTAAGTGATTCTCTTGCCTCAGCCTCCCAAGTAGCTGGGATTACAGGTGCCTGTCACAACACCTGGCTTTTTTTTGTTGCAGTTGTTATTGCTGTTTGGCAGGCCTGGGCTGGGTTGGAACCCGCCAGCCTGGCTGTATGTGGCCGGCACCATAACCACAATGCTACGGGCGCCGAGCTAGTCAAATGTTTTTTTGATGGGTCCTTATGTTTATGCAGATAGAGGGGAAGGCTCTTTCAAGGGCCTGTTGATCAAGGAGTCATATTTTGGGCTGAAATTTCCTAAGCCCCCTTATTTATGTAATATGTACGTAGTGTACATAGCTATGTACACTTGAGTTACTTACAGTCTAGTTGTCTATAGGACTATGCTGTATATGTAGTATTAGATATCCAGAACTTATGTAACTTGTGTAATTAAAACTTTGTGCTCTTTGATCATCATTACTCCGTTTTTTCCTCCTCCCAACCCCTGGTAATCACCATTCTACTCTCTGCCTTTTTGAGTATGACTATTTAAATTGGGATTATATAGTATTTGTTTTTCTGTTTAGATTATTTCATTTAGCATGATGTCCTCCAGGTTCATCTGCTTTTTTCAAATGGCAAGAATTTTCTTTTCTTTTTAAGGCTGACCATTTTATTTTGTATATATTTTACATTTTCTTTATCCATTTGTCCTTAATGGACTTGGGTTGTTTTCACCTCTTGGCTGTTGTAAATAATGCTACAGTGAATGTGGGAGTACAGGTATCTCTTTGAGATCCTGATTTAAATTGCTTCAAATAAAGGCCTAGAAGTAGGATTGCTCAATCATATTGTAGTTCTATTTTAATTTCAATTTAATTTAATTTTTTTTTGAGACAGAGTCTCACTTTGTCACCCTTGGTAGAGGGCCATGGTGTCATAGCTCACAGAAATCTCAAACTCTTGGGCTCAAGTGATCTTCTTGTCTTAGCCTCCTTAGTTGCTGGGACTACAGGCGCCCGCCACAGTGCCTGGCTAGTTTTAGAGACAGGTTCTCACTTTTGCTCAGGTTGGTCTCGAACTCCTGAGCTCAAGCAATCCACCCACCTTGGCCTCCCAGAGTGCAGGGATTACAGGCATGAGCCACAGCTCCCAGCAGTAGTTCTATATTTATTGATGTATTTTGAAGTTTATTTCAGGTTAATGTGAGAGTATAAGCAACCAGGTCAAAATATTTGATTTTGTTAGGTAGAGTTCATCTTATGGTTATGTCCCCCAACAAAAGCTGTGCCAACCCCCCCCTTATCCCATACCCATTCAGTGAGAGCACCCCAAGCCCCCCCTTCCCTTGTTATCCTTCCTCCCAAATTGAAGTGAGTTTTTCTCCTGTTTGGGCATGCATTGGATGATCTACTAGCTTCATGTTAGTATTGAGTACATTGCATATTTGCTTTTCCATTCTTGTGATACTTTACTAAGAAGAATGTGTTTCAGCTCCATCCAGTATATTACAAAAGATGTGAAGTCACTATCTTTTTTGGTGACTTAATAGTATTCCCAGTGTGCAAGGACCATAGTTGGTTAATCCATTCCTGAGTTGATGGGCACTTAGGTTGTTTCCATGTCCTGGCAATTGTAAATTTAGCTGCAATAAACAATCTAGTGCAAATGTCCTTATGGTGAAATGATTTTTTTTCTTCTTGGTAGTTGCCTAGTAGTGGGATTGTAGGGTCAAATGTGAGATCTAAACTGCAAACTCATACTGCCTCCTTGGAAAGAAATATGGTAGTTCTAGAGCGGTGCCTGTGGCTCAAAGGAGTAGGGTGCTGGCCCCATATGCTGGAGGTGGCAGTTTCAAACCCAGCCCTGGCCAAAAACCGCAAAAAAAAAGAAAAAAAAAAAGAAATACGGTAGTTCTATTTTTAGAGTCTTCTCAACTCTGGTGGGTGCTCAGGTAAGGTTGGGGGGGTGAGCACAAGCCTTTGTACCACCAGGGCCTGCAGGGCACCAGACCACCCAGCTCGTGTCTCAGCATCCTGGTGCCATCATGCTGCATGCTGCCCTTTTCCGATGACCACAAATGTCTTTAATTCCAAAAACCTGACCTTTCAGGCACAAAAGAAGATCTTGGATAAAATTATGTCCAGGTTCATTGCCATCACTTTAATAGATGACATGAGCAGCAAGGTGCTGGATGAGCTCTACAGAGTGACCAAGGAGTACACCCAAAACAAGAAGGAATCAGAGATCAAAACCTTCATCAAGACAGTCATCAAGCTGGCCATTCTTTACAGGAATAATCAGTTTACTCAAGTTGTGCTGGCACTGATGGAGAAATTTAAGAATAAAGTTCATCAGCTGACCATGGTCAGCGTCCATCAGGAGGATGCACCTTTGACCTGAATGTGTTGTCCAGGCTGTTGAATGATTTCAGAGAGATGCTCCATCTAATCATTCAATACCACCTCATCACTAAGTCACATGGATGGAGTAATAATGTCTTAGATCAGTTTTCAGACTGTGAATTTTTGGCTATCTTTTATAATCCTTTTGAAATTTTAAACTCATTTACAAAAACTTTGTGATGGTATCAATAAAATGTTTGTTGAAGAGAACATATAAGCATGTGAATTAAGGTTGTTACTGACAATGATTCATTTGAAAATTGATTGAAATACATTCATTTTTATGCTGATGTTCTTTCTTTCTTTTTTTTTTTTTTTCAGTTTGGCCAGGGCTGGGTTTGAACCTGACACCCTCGGTATATGGGGCCGGCGCTCTTTCCCACTGAGCCACAGGTGCCACCCTATGCTCATGTTCTTTCATAATTTCCTATCTTCCTTTTTGTTCTTCATCTCCCGCTAAATTATTTTGATGGATTCATCTCTTAAATGAAGGAAAAAAAGAAGAATTTTCTAAAGATTACACATATTTCAGGAAGAGTTTGCCCAATTCGGTTGTCAGACATTATTCATAGTGCTTTTATGATGCTCGTTTTATTTGAAGAAAAGCATATTGCCAAAAATTCTGGTTAAAAGCTTCCTATTGGGTCACAGATCGTGGGAAAGATACATAGTTATATCAAGAAAAATAGGGATAGCTCCAGATCTTAGAACATTTTTTTTTACAGTTTTTGGCCACGGCTGGGTTTGAACCCACCACCTCCAGCATATAAGGCCAGCGCCCTACTCCTTTGAGCCATAGGCACTGGCCTCTTAAAACCTTTTTTTAGGTCAATTGTTGTGTTGGTGGCACATTGGATATTTCTAATGTTGTACAATATTATGTATTTTGATTTACTTTTATTCTTCCTGTGTATATTCTACCTCTTTTGAAAAGTCAACAACTTTCCCTTGCTGTAATTACTCCAGTTGAAGCAATTTCATTTTCATGACTCCCCTTGATTGTTTTGTTAAAGATTGTATCCTTCAAGAATTAAGTCTGCTGCAGTAAAATTTAACCCTTAGAAAAATAGAAAACTGCTTATTTGAAATCAATATTGTGGAAATGAACTATATTAGGTACTATGAATGAGGCCATTATAGGAATATGCTTCTGGACTTAAGTCCTGCTTTTAAGAACCAATGGTGATACTTCATTTCTCAAAAAATGCAATGGCTTTGAAATACTTGCTTAGAATTTAAATTTCGTGTTATCTTGAAAACATACTGATGAAATCTTCGAGTTTTTTTAACATGCATTTCACATGTAAGGGACAAAGAGAAAATCTGGATTGGCCTTGATATTGAGATGATAAGAAGTAAGTAGCATTACAAGAGATGAAATAGTCTTCACTTTAGAGACAAATCCATCAAAATAATTTAGGGGAGAACAAATAATTTAATGAAGAACAAAAAGGAAGATAGGATATTATGAAGAAACATGACCATAAAAATGAATGCCTTTCAATGTTTAAGAATATTTAATAAATAAAGAGTTTTTATTTAACTGGAAAAAAATAGTGGTTGGAAATAAACCTGTGTTGCTAGTACATGTCTTTTGTGAATTAGAAAAACCACTTGTAAATTAGAAAAATATATCTCCTTTGAACAAGTGATCGAATAGCCTGGTCCTGGATGCTGAGTTTGTACTGAATTTCAGGCCCCATTCCTCCTACCATGTCATGAAATAAAAATAACGAAAATTAGGGATTTTCAAAGAACATTTTGGAGACTAGATACCATGCTTCTCCATTTGGCTGCCATAGGCCTGGATCACTTCAGTGTTACTTAGAGCTGTGCTCTTCTTAGTCCTATTTTATGCTGATGTGAATGTTCATCAGGCACCATGGTCTCAGTCTTCCCATTTACATGAGCTCTTCTGGGGCTCTCTGGCCTTTGACACTGGCCACCTCAGTGGGATACATAGGTTCTCTTGGTCCTAGCTGAGTCTGTAAATGTATACCACCTCTCAGGACTACAGCTTGGAAGACCCCTGGGGACAGGTGTTTGGCTTGTGACAATGTAGACTGTCCATATCCATGGGCAGTATCAACTGGACAGCTGGTGGTACAGGCTTTCTAGCATTCAGGAACTCTGCAGATATTCAAGTCTCTGTGGTTTGTACAGAGGTTGCCCTCTTCAACATAGGGCTGCCTCTCTTCCTTCCTAGGACAGCTTAGATTTATTTTCTGTTGCTAGATTGCTTACAGAGATGAGGGCTAAACTTTCCTTCTCAAACCTGGTACTTTCTTTCATGATTATCTAGTTAATCAGCTAGTTAATGGTGCCAGGTGACTGTAATGGACAACCCCACAAGAGCCTCTATACTACTGGGTGCTGCTCCTGGACTCTGGCTGGGCCTGTCTTTATGGGCATGGGACCTGCTCAATTGCTCAGAGCTCTGCTCAGAAGGATGCTGAATGTGGTTTAATGCTTTGCTATCTCTGTCTTGAAGTTTCTATTAATTTTAAACAAGTGCCTCTCATTTTCATTTTGCACTGGTAACATCAATTAAGGAGTCTGGTTGTGACTCCTAGGCTGTGACTCTGAAAGACGAACTAAAATACTTTGATTTAAAAATATAGTTTTCTTTTTTTATCGGAAAACAGAGGCAATAGATAGTAGCTTCAGTAATTCTTTCATATGTTAAAAGAAAAAATACATAGGTAGGTATGGCTTTTTAACTAAAAAGACATAGATATATGTCTATTTCTTTTTAGACCTGAAATCAGGAAAAATTATGGTTTAACAGGTGGTAATTGATTATTTTGCTAATATTCTCCATATCCATGAATTGCAGTAAACATAATGTTGGCAATTGTAGTATATAGGTGGAGGCTTTGGGTAAATGCAGTATCATCAATTTATACTTAATAGTACCAAGACTAAATTCATTTTGCCCAAGTATTGTTCATTTGCTTTCTTTTACTTATATTTTGACTACCCAAAAGGATAATTTTAATTTCTTAATGAAATTTGAAATATTATTTCAGAAAACTTTTGCATCAAATAACATACAACCAGAGATCAATATGAAAAAGAATCTTTATTCATCACTATTAATGACAAATAAAATAATAAATTAATAAAATTTAAACTTTAATATTGACTAACAGTTTTTCATCCATTAATATCCGATGTTAATATTTAATCAAAGTATCCTTTCTAGACTTTTTTTTTTGAAACAGAGTCTCACTATGTCACCTTCAGTAGAGTGCTATGCTGTCATTGCTCACAGCAACCTTCAACTCTTGGGCTAAAGTAGCTGAGACTTCAGGCACCTGCTACAACACTTGGCTATTTTTAAGGACGGAATCTCGCTTTGGCTTAGGCTGGTCTCAAACTTTTGAGGCATTCCACCTGCCTCAGCCTCCCAGAGTGTTAGGATTACGGGTGTGAGCCACCATGCCTGGCCTTTTCCAGACTTTTTAAAGTTATTTTTATGAGTTTTTGATCCCAGAGAATGAATTTTAAAATTCAGACATATGTTTTATTTATTATTTTTTAATTTCAGGTTCATGTGAGGGTACACATAACTAGGTTACAATGTTTGCATTGTAGAGATAAAGTCCCTCCTGTAGTTGTGTCCTATACCCAAGAGGTGTGCCAATACCCTTACATTGTGCCCCTAAATGGGAGCACACCAATCCCTCTCCCTCTTCCCTTCTCCTTCTTCCCTCATTCCCCCTGCCCCAGGTTTTTGTTTTTTTAAAAAAACCTGTTCTAGGCCTCCTTGAAGATTTTTTCTTGTTTAAGATACAAATGGTGGTACTTGAAATAATACAACAGTCGCAACCACTGACAACACCAGTACAGCAATATCAACTCCAGATCCAGGAGTAGAATTAGGATTATTTTCATCAGGACTAGGCTCTGGTTCAGGGATGAACAATGCTACTTGTGCAATGTTGGATATTTTTGATGTCAAATTGCTTTTATCTACACTTTTAATGGCAATAAATATGTGAGTTGCATTTTCTTCTGAGATATTTCCTGGTTTAAATGCAAAGGTTTCCTTGGAGTTGGCCTCATTTGGTAACAGACTGCTAGTGTTCACTTGAAGAGCATCATCAAAATTGTCTCTTAGATCAAGGATATTTCCACTTATTCTTATGATGTAACGTTGAACTAAAAAAAAGTTACATACAGTTTAGAAACTGGAGCATAGCATATTAATTCCTTTTTATTTATTCTTAAAAATCTGTAGCTATACTACATATACACTGGTATCAGAAGCCTTACTCATTTTCCAGTAAAAACTGAATCCTGACTTTTAAAAGCGTTGACAAATGCTCCCTTCTTTGTATGAAATACAGGAACAGGGTAAAATGTGTCATGTTTGATTGATGCAAAATTACCAGATATTAAAATCAATACTTTGCTGACTTTTCAATTAAAAACTATTGTCCCCTCACCAATCCTTACACACCTGCCTTGTCAATAATCATCTTTGATTTAAATAAAGATCACATGATACTTCATCCTACCTTTTCCAACATCAAAATCATCTCCTGGTGCTGTCCATGTTAGAGTGATCTCATCCCCATCAGGTGCAGCCTCAAGGTCTGTGACTTGACTTGGTGGGTACACGTCAGGCAAGGGAGAACTTGGAACCTGTGACACCACAAATGCACCTCCAGATGCTGTTCTGCTGAAATTCTCCAAGGTTGTCTCAGTTTTCTCATCATTTTCTGGTCTTGGTGGGTTTGCTACAATTTCCCCTGTATTAACAATTTATTTATTTATTTATGACAGAGTCTCACTATGTTGCCCTTGGTAGAGTGCCCTGGCGTCGCAGTGCACAGCAACCTCAAACTCTTGGGCTTCAGCGATTCTCTTGCCTCAGCCTCCCAAGTAGCTGGGACTACAGGCACCTGCTACAATGCCCGGCTATGCTTTAATTGTATTTGTCATTATTGTTTGGCAGGCCTGTGTTGGTTGAACCCGCCAGCTTCTGTGCATGTGGCTGGCGCCCTAGCCGCTGAGCTACAGGTGCTGAGCTAGCATTAACAATTTATAATGGGCAGAACCAAGCTAGCATTTTTCAGAACTCAGTGAATCCTCTTCCCCATCCCACTTGTCTTTTTCTTTTTTTTCCATATATATAATCACATTTTTACTAAATTTAGTGACACAATCATAAGCATTGACTTGGAGGAAGAATTCTTCCTTTACTTTTCTTACCAGGTAACAAATTGCTTTGGAATTAAAGTAGCATTGAATGGAGATCACGTTATATAGTTCAATATACATGCCTTTTCAAGGAGGAATTGCTTTACCTCTTAAATTATCTCCAGGCTAGGAATATACCTGAGGAAATCACTGCCAGTTCCTTTCCAACCAGGGTCCCTTCCCCTCTGCTGCCAATGCTAAGGAATAATTCTTCTAATTGTGTTCCAATTGCTAACAGAAAGCCCCGAAAAGTCATATGGTAAGAGACTAGAGGAAAGCTCACAAAAAACGCATTCTTAATCCTTGTCATCTTATTCTATACATTTTTCTTTTTGATTTAATAAAACATCTCAAATAAATGTTTACTCTTACAGCATATATAATCTGAAGGATATATTCTGCCACTGGCTTGTACATGTGTATACTTAGACTTAGAACATATTGGCTTGTTTCCTTCAAGCTGAACTGCAAATTAGGCTTATTGTTGACATAGGTTAAATGTTCCAAATAACATAATCATATCTGACCTTTCTGGAAAGCTTACAAGGTGCTAGACATTTTACTAAAGCTTACATGAATTTGGAGGCAAACCCTGGTATCACTGAGAACTTCATTCTAGAAGTGAGAAAGGCTATACTTTGAAATGTAGGGTGTTGAAACCTTAATTATATCAAATGCAAATATTACTTAAACCAACTGGGTTTCAGATATCACGAGTGACTCACCATCTACTACCCAGCCTGGTATATATACAGCTCTGTTAGGTGGATGCCGAAAGCTTCGCGTGGCAGAGTTTCCTCCATGAGCTCGTACTTTTAAGCTATATCTACCATTTTCTGTATATTTTGTAAAATATCTGGAATAGACTCCATCGTTCTTGAAAGCATCAGCACCTTATTATAGAAATGAAATAGTAAATTATTATTGTAAAGAATGGATAAATGTATGCATTTTCTAAGACAAGCATTGGCGTCCATAAGGATAGCTTCTAGAGTGGGCTCAGTATTTTGAGACCGACCCTTGGGAGACTATTTGCATTATGATCTGCTGAAACCATATGTTGTTAAATTAATACCTTGAGTTATTTTGTTATGTTATACCTGTATAACACACACTGAGATGTACCTGAACATCCGCGCTTTCTCTCCCTTACGGGGTATACAGATTATGATATGTAGTGCTCTTCTTCTCAGTTGTCCACCAGATGGTTTGCTTTCAGCGCACCTTATCTAAATATGTTAATTATGCCATCCCTCTGTTTAAACCAAAAAGGTTCCTACTAAGGAAAAAGTATCTTTGCATAGAATTTAATTCTCACTACAGACAAGCAAAATTACTGATTCTGCCTTATGAACAACTTTTTTTTTTTTTTAACAATTAGTTTTTTTAAATGCTTAGCTCTTCCTCTTCTGATCCATTAACTACTGGTCTCACAGTGGAAAATCCCATATAATCTTAGAAAGAAAATTTTGGGGATCTCAGGGATATTGTATTATAATTCTTGTTTTTTTTTTTTTTTTCAAGACAGAGTATTAAGCTGTTAAGGCTGTTTTTTTTTTTTTTTTTGTGACAGAGTTTTAAGCTGGGTAGAGTGCTGTCACATTACAGCTCACAGCAACCTCCAACTCTTGGGGTTCAGCGATTCTCTTGCCTCAGCCTCCCAAGTAGCTGGGACCACAGGTTCCCGCCACAATGCCCAGCTATTTGTTGTTGTTTTTTAGCAGGACTGGGCTGGGTTTGAACTCACCAGCCTTGGTGTATGTGGCTGGTGTCCTACCCACTTAGCTACAGGTATCTCCCTGTATTATAATTCTTGATATTACTGGCATTGGAGTCACCTGTTAAACTGCAACCACATTTCCCATGGGTTTTAATATTCTAAGGCAGAGGATCTTAAAGTGAGGTTCCTTGAACCAGTTGCATTTGCATCCGTTTCAAAATTTGGAGATTTTTTAGAAATATAAATTTCCCAGACTTTCTAGAGAAGGATCCCAGCATTCTGTGTTCTAACAAGCTCTCCAGATGATTCCTTTGCACACTAAAGTTGGAGAATGCTTGCTCTGTATCATGATTAATCATAGTTTCTTTCTAGGTTATCCCAAATAAACTAATTTCTCCAATTAGCTAAATAGTCATTTAGTAAAATGTTGAGAAATGAAACAAGGTGCAGGTAGGATTTAATGTCTATATTATAGTTTTGCAGAAAGAGAAAAAAGAGGCATGGGATAGTTGTGGAAATATTGTCATTTCTGCAGAAAGTATTGAGCTGCATGAAAGAACAATTTCCCCTTCTCAGTTTTTCTTAGTGCCAACCCTAATTGAAGATATGATTATAAAATGATTGAATAAATTATATTGCACAAGATACTCATACAATACTTTGCTAATTAAGATGGTTATAATATAGTTACTTCCTTGCGCATTAACCTCTTAACAGAGGGTTCAGTTCCTGGAACAATCCAGAATCTGGGGAAAAGGTTTTCAAGCACCACTTATCCACATAGGTCAGGGAGATAGAGTATGGCCAACCATGTGTCTTGATTCCTGCCGGTGAGACCCGGTATCTTGTACCCCAGTATGACTCCTGTTTCATAGAAGCTCTAGCTGCTGCTGGACTATATTTATACTTGGGATTATGTTTAACTTTGTTCCAGCTTTTGGGAATTTCACCTGCTTCTCTCCCTTTCCCTGCCAGAGGCCCACGTTCTACCACTTAATCACATCTGTCTGCCTGTGCCTCACCCTCTCTTTCTTGCTGATGTGTCCCTGAGAAACACTTGCCCTGAGTGTTTGTTGCTGTCTTTACCTCCTGAATGAGACCTTCCTGACTGGTAACAGACATTGACTAGTGTTAGTCTAGATGACAAACACTAACGATGATAGTAGTTAACATTTATTTTGTGCTTATTATGTGTAGGGCACTTACTAAGGACTTTGCAGTTTTTATTATTATTATTATTATTTGGGACTCATTAAGGGTACAAAGAATTAGGTTACACTATTGCATTTGTTAGATAAAGTCCTTCTTATACTTGTGTCCCACCCCCAAGAGGTGAGTCATACACAGTGACCCCTCATCCCCTCTGTCCTCCCCTCTCCCTGCTCCCTCATTCCTCTACCCCACTCCTTGTGTTAGATCATCTACTGACTTCGTAGATTTTACCTGGATAGAATTTCCTACTGGTCCTGCTGTTCCTTAATCTGCATCAATTCTTCTGGTGCCTGTCTTACTGACACACACTGTCACAGGGACTCATAACATATCCTGAGTTGGGAAAAATAGGCTTATTCGTCAAAACCTATGAATTACCTGCACCATTATCCAAGAGTTCCAGAACTTCTGTTTTTCCACTCTGTGATTCAATGAAAGCTGTCACATTGGCTCCAAGGACAGGTACATATCCTTGTAGAACTTCTGCATAAACAATCATTGGGCTGGGGAAGCTGTTGGTCTCTTTATTCATTTTAGCAGTCACTGTGATTGGAGGCACAGAAGAATTTGCTGCCCGAGAAGTTACTGTAATAGTTAATGTTTCTGGGTTTGTTTTTGCTTGAAGACTGTAAGTCCAAATGCCCACCTAAAAGTTTCAAGGGAAATATAATAAGTATCCAGGCTCGAGCTAATTTCTGTCTTTCTATTAGAAATTCCATTAAATGTTTAGAGTTTTTTCCAATTCTAAAATAAATCATGTAAGTGCAGAATAGAATAAACAAGTTTTTAAGGGTTTTAAGGGTAAAGGGATTACGAGAATTAAAGTGGTTCAGACAGGGCACTCCAACTAGCGTCATGTGTGATGCCTATATTTTGTGATATATCAATTGGAAAGAATTAGTTTTAAAAGTTTCCCTTGGTTTGGGCTTTGTTCTTTAGTCTCACAGTCCTCAGACTCATTGATCTGGACAGGAGTAATAAGGAAGGACTCTGAACTCTCTACCCACCAAGTGGCATAGACTCTTTCCAAGTTTCCTTTTAAAAATTCTTCTTAAACTGCCTTCTTTTCTCCTTCCTGATACATAAGTTCTTTTTCCTTGATTTCTGCCATTATAATTTTCAGGATCACACAGGCATAGAAAGGATATACTATTTTATGTTAATTTTGAAGTTGATGCAACATTAGCACTCACATTATGAATTAAATAATTTATGTTCAGCTTTTAAAAATATTTGAGAAGAGTGAGAGCTGTTTGCTTACCTTTGCAGTTTCTTCAATACTGAGATAGGCCATTTTGGAAACTGTGTCTATGGTGAAGTTGTTTATTATTGATCCACTGGGATCCCAGAGAGAAATACTGGGAGGCTGTTTGTCCCACGTGATAAGAAAGAAGGTGTCCTTTCCCACTGTCCTGTCGATTATTACGGTATCATTCATCCAGGGATCACTTCCCAGTTGTAATCCCTTACTCTCAAGCTGTTTAAATAGAAATAGATTTTAAAATTAATGTCTGCAGGAAGAATTGACTTTTTTCTTTGTAAAATAAACTCTGGTATGAGAACAAGCTTGTGTACCAGCTTGTGATCTCTCTGAAAGCCGAGACTGGGATTTGTCAGTTGTCAGAAAGTGTGGGAGTGTGGGGGTCAGAGGAAAGGACAGGGGCTGGTAAAAGACTGAGAGGAGGAACATGGATTTCATGGGCATATGACCCTATTATATTTTCCCAGTTGTCTTGGCAAGCAGGATATTTTCCTGATGTGGAATTTTAAAATAGTTTTTCATATAGGATGAAAGGCAGTAGGTATATTCGGGAGAGGGCAAACTGATGTTAGGAGGTGGGAAGCCTTAGAAGAGAGGAGATGGAAAGGTAGGACTTTCTCTGAGAGGAGCTTTAGAGAAAGTTTCCCAAGTCTTTGTTGATAGTTCTTATCTCAGAGAGCCAAACGTTTTTGCCTAATTATTTATTTTTTTAAAGTGACAAAAGGGCGGCGCCTGTGGCTCAGTGGGTAGGGCGCCGGCCCCATGTACCAAGGGTGACGGGTTTGAACCTGGCCCTGGCAGCTAAAATAGCAGTGGCAACTGCAACAAAAATAGCTGGGCGTTGTGGCAGGTGCCTGTAGTCCCAAGAGAATTGCCCTAGCCCAAGATCTGGAGGTTGCTGTGAGCTGTGACACCACAGCACTCTACTGAGGGTGACAAAGTGAGACTCTGTTTCAAAAAATAAATAAATAAATAAATAAAAATAAAGTGACAAAAATTGTATGCATCATGTACACTTCAACATGTTGTTTTGAAATATATATGTATCGTGGAATGTCTAAGTGGCTATCTCACGTATCATTTTTTTGTGGTGAGAACACTTAAAACCCATTCTCTTACTGACTTTCAAGACTACATAGATTGTTATTAACTATAGTCACCATGTTATTTAATAGATCTCTTGAACTTACCCCTCCTATGTTTCTGAACTTTTTTATTTTTTTGACCAATATCTCCCTAACTCCTCCACCTCATCAGCTGTTGGTAATGACCATTCCATTCTCTGATTTGATGAATTCAATTTTCTTAGATTTCACAAAGAAATGAGATCATGTAGCTTTTATCTTTCTGTGACTGTCTTATTTCACTTGACGTAAAGGCCCAAGAGATCCAGCTTTATCCTCTGACCTAAGTGCTTTCTGCTGGTGTAATTTCAGGAACAGTAGGAAATCCCACTTCTACTCCAACCCAGTTCTAAACCAAAAGCAGCTTCAGTCCAGTACTGATAGAAGGGGGTGAATTCTACCACTGAAACGTCATGGCCATGACAAAAATATCAGTCCTTGTTAAGTGAACATGTCTTTGAGTGGCAAAGTATATATTCTTGAGTCAAATTTAAAAGTAAATGACTCTTTTAGACTCCCCATCAGGACAGTCTAAGAAAATAAGAAGGCTTTGGCTGCACTGTAGTCCTGGGGGAAATAGCTAAATAAAGCGTGGGATGCAGCCTTTTCTTTGCATTCCAGCTGCCACTACCCAAGCCCAACTTCCCAGCAACTTGGATTATGTGACATGCTTTTAACTACTCACTGTTTCTCTCAAGATCTACTCATCATGTATATGAATCCAGATTAATCTTGCAAAGATTTGCTTTCTTTTTGCTATGTCTCTATTTAAGAACCTACCATAAGCTTTCAAGTGAGGGGAACAAAACTTTCTTCCTGCCCCTTTCACACCTTTAAAAAAGTCCATTCTCAGCTTGGTGCCTGTGGCTCAGCGGACTAAGGCACCAGCCACGTACACCTGAGCTGGCGGGTTCGAATCCAGCCTGGGGCCCGCCAAACAACAATGACGGCTGCAACCAAAAAATGGCCGGGCGTTGTGGCCGACGCCTGTAGTCCCAGCTACTTGGGAGGAGGAGGCAAGAGACTCACTTGAGCCAGGAATTGGAGGTTGCTGTGAGCTGTGATGCCACAGCACTCTATCCAGGGTGACAGCTTGAGGCTCTGTCTCAAAAAAAAAAAAAAAAGGTCCATTCTCCAAATGTTGAGCCCCTTTTGCATGTAATTATTCTTTTTTAGTTGATTTCCCATATTCTGCTCTTACACTTTTAGGTGTCTCTGGAATATTTCATTTGGTATTCTCATCAGACATTTAAAATAAACAATAAAAAATTATATCCTAAAAATAAGTTCTTGCTCTTGTCAATTTAAGACAGTAGAACCATTGTTCTCTCAGTCTGTTAAGATGAAAATCTCAACAATGACTTTTTGTTCTTCTTCAGTTGATTCTTGACACACTGCCAGGCTAGAGCTCACACCAATTTTTAACCAGTTTGCAGGGGCAAATATACAGACCAGATCTCTAAGCCAATCTAGACATGCTCTAAGCACCCACTTCCTTTAACTTCTATTCTCTTCATTGTTGAGAGACAGAGGAAAATAGGGTTTTTTTAGGTGATCATGGAAAGTTTTAAGGTAGGCAGTGACTTGATTAACTGGAAACCAGAAGACAGAAATCTTGGCATAAAGTGACAAGACCCTTGTGGGAATAGAACGAAAAGAAATAGATTTTCGTAAAACATATTTTGAAGATTACAAGCTGTGTTGATGTTGTATGTGGGATATGAAGGAGTAAGAAGAATCAAAGTTTGCTGAAAGTTTTTGAATAACCAAAAACGGTGATGCCATCGAGATACAGAAGAGAAAAAGATTTGCGTTTAGAAGAGAGATGAACAAAATAAAAAGCTGATGAAAATAGTGGTTGAAGAAGCATGAGAAGCCCTAGGTTTGCAGATATACAATGATTATTCCTCTCATCTTTCTCTGCTTAATTTATTTCTAAGATACATTCCTTCCACTTACAAACCAGGTTCTTGAGTTCATTTGTCTAATTCAAATCTACTTCATAGCAGTAAAGGGTGAAGAAAGCTTGGAAACATAAGAATTTTTTAATATCTTCACTGAAAAATGAGTACTTTGTTTCAGACAAAGGCTATTTTTGGTGGAAAATTCAACGATATTAGTTTTTGACGTTATCCCTTAACCAAACCATATGGGCATAGGAAAAGGAACAGTATGTCTGCTATTTCACCATTTATTTCACTCTTTCTTTACCAATTAATTTGATTGCATCTAATGAGTAACTCATATTTTAGATTGAAGTTTTGATTTTAATTAATAATTTACTTTGAGAAAAATATAGATATCAAAATTAGAGCTACCAAATTCTTCTTTGTTATGGTAAATGCAAACATGAAAGCTCTGTGGGAACTCTGACCTGAATTGACTTCTGGGAGGAATCTGCATTTCCTGATGTAAGGGCCCCAAAAGCATCAATGAGGCCATTGTTCTGGGCTACATCTGACGCATAGTAATGACTTCCTCCTAAAATGTAAATGCATTAACTAGGTTATTTTCTAGAAAATAAGTACTCATTACATTTTTGGTGATTAATAATGTAATAATCCAAACACATCATAGTTTCAGTATGTATTATTAAAAAAGACCAAAATCACATAAGTGCAAAGATTAACTCTGAAATGCTTATTTAAAAACGTCATAACAAGTAAGGAAAATGTACCAAAATACCTCAGTATAGAAACCTTAGCTACCTGAAATATTTCCACTAACCATAGAATATGAAAGAAGAAGTGAACAATTCCATGTATTAAAGCTCACAGACTTTACATAACCCTTTGAGGGAATTGTTTGCTTTTAATTAAGACATGATTGCAACGAAGTTACCCTTCAGATTTTCCAGCCAGAGTAGATAAAAATCAGAAAGATGAAAGAGCTGCTTTGTTTAGGTATCCTAACAATAATTGGCAATAAGTGGATGGAAAAATAGAAAGCAATAGAAACTCTTACTTTTAAAGAGCTAGTTGGGACAAAATAAATTTTACAATGGCCAGGAAAGCAATTGGAAATAATGGGAGTTTGTACCATGAGTATCATGTTATAAATTAAATTATGTATTCTATTCTCTACTATGTTTAAAGAGGTATTAGAAACATGTAATACATTTTTTCATCACTTGTGGGTCCACAATAGCTACCACATTTAATGCTTATCTAGAAACTTTGTTGTTAATTCAGATCTTTTCAGTCTGAGTTTCTGTTAATCACATACAATTATCCCACAGCCCATGTTCTAGTCTCACATATTTTCTACCATTTTCTCCATGTACCTTGCATTGTCATCCCAACATGATTTTTTTTTGCTCACAATCTGGTTATCTTTTCTCACCCTTTTATCTTTCCAGAGAAATTTGACACCTTGTTGGAGGCCCAGCTCAGAAATCACCTACTTTCTTAAGCTTTCTTTTCCTGTCTCTATTCAATCCTGGAAAAGTTATTGGTTTCCTCTGCTCACGTAGAACTTCATTCATCTATATTCCTCTTGTTGTGAAGGATTGTTATCTAGTTATGTTATTTTATTAGCAGTTTTATTGGTCTCTCCAGCCAACCATACTGAGTGCCGTGAGAACAGGGTTAGGATCTGGTTTGACTCTGGTCCCCTGTCCTGGCACATCCTAGCTGAGTTGTTGACCTCTACGTTTATGTGTTGCTATCAAATGATTGGAATATATAGGTTCTGTTTTACCTGTTATATTGCTCATCTCTGTCACTGCTGGATCAGCAGACTCCCCCAAAGCAATAAAATGAATGATGGCCCCACTTTGTTTCACTTCTTCCATACAACTGCTTGCAGTGCTGTCCTCCCCATCTGTCAGCAGCACTATTTCAGATCCATCTATTTGGGGATGTAGCTTTCCAATCACCTGCAAACACAATTCAGAGCACAGTTGCCATCAGGTGTTTCTAGAGCAAATAGAGTGATGGGAAACTGGAAACAGATTACGGAGAAAATAAATAAAAGCGTGCAGAATTGGAGAAATAGCTCCTATTTTAAAGTCATAAAATTTTCAAGTGTCCCTGGGGGGAGTTAAATATGTATTACTTTTCTGACCCCTTACTGCAGGGAATATGTATCCAAATAAAGTTAGGCAGGACCACACTTTGGAAAATCCCTCCCTAGACTGAAAGACAGTGACATCTCAATCTGGGAAACTCAGGTCAACCACACAGCAGAAATATAATTGTGGTATGTGGCATTAAGTATTTATCATTTTTCTTGACTGGACTATCCTTTGATAAGCCTTTAATGTATAAAGTCTGTTAAGCATATAGAATCTACTTTATCATGAAAAAGTATCATTGATTACAAACTAGGGAACCCTCAAGTATGCTTATAAATAAAGGATATGGAAAGTTCTAAGCATGTTGAGGTTAGAGATCTTGTGATATAACTTCTGGTTTTCTTCTAATGTTAACTAGCACCATATTGGTGGTGCTCAAAGAATACATGAATTACATTTATTGAATTCAGTTTACAGCTTTGAATCCTTTTCCTTGAAAGCCAGTTTGAAACTCAAGTTCTGAATAAAGAGAACTTATCCCAGGATAGCGACTATATTTCATTTTCTTTGACAACTTTAACTGGGAGTAGCTTCTTTTTAAATTTTTTATTTTATTTATTTATTTATTTGTTTGCAGTTTTTGTCCAGGGCTAGGTTTGAATTCACCACCTCTGGTATATGGAGCCGGCGCCCTACTCTTTTGAGCCATAGGTGGCTCACCCCTAAAATTTTTAAAAATATTTCTTTTTTTTTTTATTTTACATTTTTTTTAATTGAATCATAGTTGTGTACATTAGTTCAACCATGGGGTACAGTGTGGGGGCTTCACATGCAATCTGAGATATTTTATCAACCTGATTGACATACCATTCATGATATTTTCTCGTTTACTATATGAAAAC
>CAUYON010038669.1:0-19212 GCA_963573935.1 Arctocebus calabarensis
GTGATCAAGAAAATGCCATGAAGGCTATCTGTAACAGTACGATCAAAACATTTCTGAATGTATATGAATCGTGCCCTATGATTGCACCAATGTACAGAATTATGATTCAATAAAATTATAAAAAAATAAAAATAAAATAAATAAATAAAACAAACAAAAAAACAAAAAAAAAGAGTGCACATTTTACCCAGTTCTCTTAGGCAGATTCTTAGCACCAGGTCATCACTATTTATGCTGTTTACATAACTTCTTCTGATACTCTTTGAAAAAGACACCTTCGTCCCCTAAGTGTTACCCCAGAATCCACTTGTTATGAGCAAGCACTGCTGATAAGGCATCCTTACTTGGCCTCCCACCTAAATGGTATTAAAATGGTGTGAGCAAGTCATCACCAGGGCCATCCCCACAGTCCAGTGGGGGTGTGTGTGCCCGCTGCCGTCCCTGCCCTTCAACAGGGAAAGTTTGGTGGAGTTCTCTGTGTGTGTTCTGCCAGACACCAATAAGGATAAAAACGGACCTGTCAAGCTCACCATTTCCTGAACAATAGCACTGTCTTTCTCAGGGAGCAGGAATCTTTTGTTTCTTTTTTAGAGCCTTGATTTGCTAGCCATGCCAGATGCTAAAAATTATGTATGGAGAACTCACAGGTGGCGTCCATTCCTTACTCCAAATAAGCTTCAAGCTAGCTATCCCCTTACTGACCTAGAGGTCCAGCTCCTCTGAGGGCATCAGATGGGACTGTGGCCTCAGAACAGCTACATGAAGGAAGCCCACGATGTCCCTCTTGGGGAAAGCATTTGAAAACGTGCTGTTACCACCCCCACCTCAGATTACTATTTAGAAAACATAATTATGTTTCTGACTTTCTTCATATTTTGCCAAACAATCGGTTACAGCTATTTTGTTTTTACCAAGAGCATTGAATTATAAACGGTATAAACTGCCAAAAGCCCAAGACTCTAATAATAAAAGGACTTTGCCTGAAAAGCATAAGTGGTTCTTTTATTCTACGAAGAGGGCCTTTGTTTGCAAAGAAATACGGCGATGCTTAACATTTGAGTAATAAGCAATCTTTGTGGTGGTTGTTGTTATTAAACTCAGTTGAGCTGTGAGCTACAAATAATCCACAGAAGCTGGGGGCTTGATGACCTGCACAACTGTCCCTGTTTAATCCTAACTTGCTGAGAAGATGCTCCACGATCCTGCAAAATATCCCTTCCTTTCTTTGAGCACTATTTTGATGCAAATGATGTTGCTGGCTGACCACGGACAAGCACTATGAGCAACAAGGAATCCAGATTCCTTCAAGGTATCCTTAAATGTTAAAATGTCACCCATAAGTGAAATATATAATGAACCAAAAATAATCAAAACACACAAACATCTTATGGGGCCCTTAAAATCTGTAAGAAAAAAAATTGGAAAGGTTCAGCTGTCTTATCATCTAAGAGATGAAGGGCTCTTTCCATTTTTTTAAACAACCAGAAAGCAAAGGAAATATGTACTTATCCAAGGTCACACAATTAATTCGTAACTATCCAGATGTAGAATTCTATAAGCGTGCAAAAAATAAACAGAACTCCTGAATTTATCAGGTATAATATTAACATTGCTGAGTTGATCCTCAAAGCTAATAATTCTACTATTTGTAGATATTAATGGCATGCAGAGATTGGTGACATTCTTGTTCCCCAAATGGCTCTGAGCTCACCCTCTCAATATTCAGCACAATAAATCAGAAAGCCTACTCGGTTTGCAAAAGTCCAGGCTGGGCAGCAACCATGGGAAGGAAAAGAATTAGGAAATTATTTCGTAGTCATCAAAAGGAGCTAAGAGAATGAAATACAGGAGATGTCGACTGTTCAATAGATCGTAAGGCTGGAATACTTTCTCCACAAATGTTTTCAGCTCTTTCGAATCCTCTTTTTCACTGTGCCCGAGGCTGAGAGGAGACCCACTGGGCTGCCTCTCTCACTCCTGGCAGGGCTTACAGAAGATCAGAAGAACGATGCGGGGAGGAAGTTCTGGGCCGGTATTTTAAGAGCGTAACAAAGTGGTAAATGGGGATGCAGCAGAAATGCCTCGAGTATATTTGTCCAAGCAGCCATTTCATTTCTCTTAGGCATGGGGCGTGGAGGGGAAAAACAGGCTCAACAGACAGCAGCAGAGTTACTTTTCAAAATTTCTTCTCCTTGATGAAATTCAGATGTGGTTATTTCTACTGGGATTCATGTTTATTCATTCAGTGCATATTTACTCAGCCCCCACTAAGGGCCCGACTCCGGCGGAGGCGCCGGGAGCACGCAGGTGAACTTGGGGTGGCAGGACGCGGCAGATAGACAATAAACACGCAAAGCAAGGGCAACGCTCAGGCTGCCGCGATGGGAACAATTTATGCTGCTCCCACCCACAAATTCAAAATAATTCATAATTGAGAATTATTATATAAAGTGAATTTAACAACATCTCGTCTGAGTTTCATCATATTTTCTATGAAATACATTTGGTGGGGAGCTACCTTTTGTAGATTTGAACTTTGGTGAAGTGACTTGCCAAATGCATTTCAACGGTAAATGGGGGACCCAGTGTTCCTCAGAAAGTCCTGCACTGTAGCATAGCACCTCCACAGACTGTTTCTAAAACATGTGCACCTGGGTACAGTTTCCTTAAATTCATGTATTTTTATCCTCCCTCCAGAAGATTGCAAATAAACTATTGCTTTCAAATTAAGTTTACTATAAAGCATCTATTGGAAGGTGATTTGAGAAAGGCTTACCTCAAGTAGAACGTGAACCAGCCTTTGCACAAGCACTGTCCCCTCTACAGACTCTTCTGGAACTTCCAGCCTACATGCAGCACTCTTCCCATGTCCTGTTTTGCTCACTTTAAATTCTCAGCCCATCCCTGCCTTCCATTAGTATTTAAAAGCTAATTACTCCCATAAGTTTTATTTGTCCTTAACACTACCATGTACAAAATTAAACTTTGTGTCTTATTATTTCGAATCAGCCAAGGCTTAGAGAAGAGGAGGTCTGTTTGCCCATTTTGTTCCAGCAAGGCCAGGGCTTGTTCGTTATGGGACCAGCAGCACGTAGCCTCCCCTGGAGCAAAGAGGCTCCTTCCTGTGCACACTCCCGGCCTAAGTGGAGGCTCTGGCTCAGACCCAAGGACTTAGGCCAACACCTGCCAATGAGATCCTGGAGGGCAGGAAGTCCACCTCTTAGGAAGTTCTCCTGGTGAGGGAGGCCAGCTGTATCAGGTCAGTTGCTCTGAACCCTCACTATCTGCCTTTAAAAGGACTTAGTTAATTTTAACAATTCTTTTACCTTCCAGAAATTCTCAATACTTAAGTACACTACTTTAATTCTATTTGATAGGAGTTATTGCATTTCCTTTAGTTAATATTTTAATCGTTTTAATTGTTCCTTTAGAAAAACTATAGGAAATACAGGCACAGTGGGGGCAATTCTGCATGTAGTCTACAATGAGAGAGTTTAACTCTGTTTTGTGAATATGCTATTTGATGGTTAGCTCTGTAATACTGGGAAAGTTGCCCAATTCACCTGTCAGTAGCGAAGATAATAGTATTTGGCCTTTCTCAAAGGAGCCCCTTTAACATTATAAAATGATTCCCTTCATTTAGTTTAGACTCAGTCCCTGGACCCCATTTTAGATGCAGACTTATTAAAATCAGGCATTTGCAAGGGCATTTCCAAGACCTGTGGATGAGAACGCTAGTGACCACAAATGAGCACAAAGATTTGAAAACCAAGATTCTACTTCTGTACTCTATGTGCAGAAATCTGCAGTGTTGAGCTCTTTTAAGAGTATCATTCTGTTACCCATTATGGGGTGCAGTGGTGTCAGCATAGCTCACAGCAACTTCAAACTCCTAGGCTAAAGTGATCCTTGTGTTTCAGTCTCCCAAATAGCTGGGATTACAGGATCATTACTGTGCCGGATAACTTTTTTAATTTTATAGAAACAGGGTCTCACTATGTTTCTTAGTATGGTCATAAACGAAGCTCTTTTTCTTTTTTTTTTAATTAGTACGTGAGCACATTTTCTTTTAAGGAAATTACTGATTTCATAAATGCAGAGATGAGAAAGAAATAAACAAATCATCCCTGCACATTTCCATACCCATTTTGTCTAGGTACATAAACCTCCTGGGATTGGAAGTGTACATTGAACACTGGTCAAAAACATAGTATTGATTTCCAGCTATAAAAGTCAGTTCTGATGGTCTTTATCCAATCCCTAAAAGTGCTCACATCTGAGACTTTAGGAAGACCAGGGTAGTCGAGAACCAGACATTCTTCCAGGTTACTGTGGGAGCCAGCCTTGAAGGTGGCCCACAATAATCCCTGTCCTTTGGTATTGACATCCTGGGTAGGCCCCTCCCACATTGTACCAGGGTTGGTCTGTGTGATTTCATCCATTTCGATTGCTTTCACAACTAGGTCTCTCACAATTTTTCTCTTGAATTGTCTTGCATAGTCTTAGAGAAGTCTGCGTGGCAAGGAACTAAAGCCTTCAGCCCACAGCCATGTGAACAATCCTGGAAGTGGATCCTTCAGACCTAGGTGAGTCTTCAGACACTGTTGAATAACTAATAGTTACTTAGGGTATAACTTTGTTTCATGGCAGATCACCATGAAACAACTTTAGATAACTATTACAGCAGTGGTTTCTAATTAGGGATTATTGCTTTAATTTTGGCTTTTATAGAAGGGTGGACTTTCAACAGCATATTTGAAGAATTCTTCAGTGTCTTTCATGAGCCTATAGTAAAGACCAGTGTCTATAATGTCACACTATACCCTGTGTCTCACAGAGTTCAATAACAGAAGAAAATTGTTGCTGATTTGAGCGTTTTCTTTAACTGACCTGGAGAGCCATAGAAACTGATGTTTTTCCCTTTTCACTTTGCCAGGAGGTTCTGAATCAGTTTTAGATCTAAGTTAAAGATCTAATTTTTGTCAGATACATCTTTTTTTTTTTTTTTTTGGTTTCTTTAAGAGATGTCTTCTTGTCTTTTATGTTTAGTTGTCCTTTTTTGAAATAAAGATTTCTCAGCCCTGTAACCAACTTAAGCCCTTTATGGAAGTATTTAAGTTTAATTCAAGATAGTGTGAGTTATTTGACTTCCTATAACATGCCAAACAGAGTGCTAGGTTCTGAAAACAGAGAAGAATAAGACAAGAAGTAGGGCTTGCTCTTAAGAACTTTAAAACCCAGTGATGGACAGCTCTGTGGAGAACCCACCATAAAACCAGGTGACATACAGGCTCTCTGTAGAGAGAATTAGCAGGGTGGGAGTGCTAGCCAGAGACAATGACTCCTTGGCACAGCAATCAGAACTGGGCCTGATGAAAAAGGGGCTGTCATTAGGGCTTAGAGGAACTAAGAGTAGTTTAAGGGGTGATGGAGAAATTCAGTGTGCCAACAGTGAGGATTGGATTGGAGGTGGAGGCATGGAAGGCACAAAACAAAAGCAATTAATAAGCCTTTGAGGACCTGAGCACAGTTTGTATAGAAGAGATTGAAACACAGTGACGGCTATTTTTCTATGTTAGTACTGACCAAATTAATAAATAGCTAGCCTACCAAGGAATAATAATTAAGCTATTTAGTAATGTTTTACAGCACTTCCACTCAGTTGCGATTGTTGAATTCTTGAAATACTAAAAAGAAACAATACTTTAGAACAGAAAACATGTCCCATTCTTACTCGTTACTCACAGATTCTTGCAAATTTCCAATGAGTGCCCCACTGGCGCTCTCGCCTCCTAAGAGAACTTTAAACTTCACGAAGAGACAAAATAAAATTAAAGCCTCTTTTCTGCTTAGGTAAACTACACTGGGACCCACTACGTTCATGTTTATAACAGGTCTATGTGTTTTCTTTATGGGACTTTGTGTTACTCCCCAGAATAAGCAAACTTTCTTCAGAGCACACACATCAAAAGAGCAGGGTCAGCATCCTGACCTCAGTGTGTTAAAGAAGCACCTGCCTGCTGGATTTTCAGCTGCTAACCAGTTATTCAGCCCTTCACAGATTTCTTAGGATCAAAATGGTGACTTATGTGATGACTCACCATAAATTTTCTTAATCTTTAGACCAAACATTGCAAACTCAGGAGCTTGCAAATCCATAATTATGGAAATGAACGAGATGCCTGCAGAAACCAAAGAGAATGACGAGAACTCCAGCACAGCAGGCCGGTAGTCATTCACACACACTGGCATAGAGTCGTAGTGTTGGAATAATGATTTTCTGGTTATCTTTGCTGGTCTGTTTGTGGTTTTTATTTTTTTTGCTTGTCATTTGTGGTTTTTATTTTTTTACTTTTAAATTTTGTTTTTTGAGACAGAGTCTCACTTTATTGTCCTCAGTTGAGTGCTGTGGTGTTGTAGCGCACAGTAACCTCAAACTCTTGGGCTCAAGGGATCTTCTTGCCTCAGCCTCCTAAGGAGCTGGGACTGTACGTATGTGCCATCACACCAGGCTAGTTTTTCTACTTTTAGTAGAGGTGAGGTCTCATTCTTGCTCAGGCTGGTCTTGAACTCCTGAGCTTACAATTCATCCATCTCAGCCTCCCAGAGTACTAAGATTCAAGGTGTGAGCCACTGCGCCTGGCCTGTTTGTTTTTAAGAGAAACTGAAAAATCTAAACCATTCCATAGAATTTGCTTATTTTTAAAAGTTGGCAACTCATGTAGAAGATTTATACATTGTATAGATTAAACAAAGTATGTCTAAATATGGGCTATGGCTATGTACTACACATTTCAAACTTCAGCCTCAGCCAATCATATTAGCAGATACTATCTTTGACGCATACTGAAGAAATTGTACAAAATTCCTTTTAAGGCCTCTAATTTGCTTTCAGTGACCTATGACATCATTCAGTGCTGACAGGAGTACAGAGCAGTGTTAAGAAAGTCATTATAAGATGGTTCCAACAACTGGTAGAATTATGCTGCAGAAATTCCTCCTGCCTTAGTGTATATAAACTTATATATAAATCACAACAACAATGTTTTAAAGATATAGTTGAGCTCAAAATAAAGAAACGGAAATCCCCACGGGGTAAGAAACAGAGGGAGAACCAAGAGCAAAACATACTATAAGAAACAGGAAGAGCATAACCTGAAAGATGTTCTGAAAATAACTGCATTAAAATTTGATTAAAGATATAAAGTTAAATATGAAACTTAGTGAAAGAATAGGACTAGTTAATTTGAAAAAGTAATAAACCGAAGCCAATAAAGTAAACTATAGGCAACAACAACAACAAAAACTCAAGTGGCACAGCTCAAAAGAGAATTAGAGAACAGGACCCAAGGAAATCATCTAGAATACAGGTTTACTGTGGCACAGTGGGTAGAGCCCCAGTCCCACATACTGAGGGTGGTGGGTTCAAACTGGGCCCTGGCCAAACTGTAACAAAAAGTAGCCAGGCGTTGTGGTGGGCACCTGTAGTCCCAGTTACTTGGGAGGCTGAGGCAAGAGAATTGCCAGGAGTTGGAGGTTGCTGTGAGTTGCAATGTCACTGCACTCTATGGAGGGTGATAAAGGGCAACTCTGTCTCTAAAAAAAATAAATAAAAGAAAAAAAAGAAATTGGATAATACATTATACACTAAAGAGAAAACTAATATCCACTAAAGAGAAGCTGGATTAACTAAAAATGAAGAGAATGACAAGTACAGAGCATATTTTAAATCAATAACAAAAACATCCAAAATACAATTGCTTAATAAATCCAAAGTTCTAGGAGAAAATATCTGTCAATTTTTAATTCTATACCCAGATCAACTATTTTTCAGGAGTGAGGATAAAATAGAATTGATTCTCCTTAATCCTTTGAAGCCAAAAACTAATAATTTGTTGCTGAATTAGTACTACTGAGATAGTCTGCTAGTGATTTATTTTTAGTATGCAAATCACTCAAAGGAAAATATTTAGAAAAAGAAACCTGGATACAGAGGCAAGAGCAGGTGCATGAAGCATTGTCAAGTAAAGAAACTGTTACACTTGTAGATAATCCCCAAAGCACAGTTGTAAAGATGATAATGATTACTGAATTGTTGAAAATGATATGGAACTAAAATGCTAGAGAATTAACAGCATGAATAAGGAAGGGGTGAAAATAATTAAAGGATTTTAGTATCTGTATACTGTCCAGGATGATGCTGGAAATATTTATTTTAGGCATTATTAATCATGTATGCTATTTTAATTATGTATGTGAAAAACTAAGGATAGTGACTAAAATAATGGAAGACACAAGAATGAATCACTCCACAGTAATAAAACAACAAAAGGACACAGAGAACTTGATAATCCAAACAAAAGCAAGAAAGGGGGAAATAAGAAGCATAGGAAAATTGTCTGCACTGAAAGCTCAAAATAAGATGTGAGATAGATTTGTATCTACATAAAAGATGTATATTTTACATGTATATAAATGTTTTGTTTGTGATTTATATGTTTTAAAGGTGTTATATTTTTAAAATGTATCTATGTATATTTAACTTATATATAATTCTCACATGAGAACAAAGGACATATACAAGGATATTCACATGCATTTTTTTGTGATAATGAAAATACAGCAATAATTTAAAGATTTATAAATAGAAAAATGCACAGTGATCATTACATATTTGCATAATGAAATATTACACAACAATTAATGTGTATGAATTGTATCTAGAATTACTAATATGGATAAATTGTAAAAAGCAGAATGAAAACAGCAAGTTGTAACAGGGCAGCATAGCAGACTATTGACTACCTACCTAAAAGTCAGTAATAGCCTTCCTCCCACCCCCCAGTGACTGTCTCTATGGAAGATGTTGAAGAGCTTAAATATGTCTTTAACATCTTGCTCTCTCCTGCAGCAAGGTATGCTCTGTTCTAGCAAATGAGATGTACCTGTTTCTACCTTCCCAAATAAAAAAATAAAACTCAAAAAGTAAAAACAAAAAATAGAAGAAGAAAAAAAATTGGCTACTATCTTTCCTTTTTGTCCTCTCTGGAATGTGAACTCCTGAGGTTTCATGGCCAACTTGTAAGCAGCAGGGAAAATGTCACACAGCAGGATCGCCAAGCAAGATGATAGATAACGTTATCATCATCTCTGCGGACATCAGGGAGCTGGTGAACCACCGCTGCACCATCTTTCCCTAAATCTTCTTGTTATACGAAACAAAGAATGCTCTTAAATATTTAATACCCTAGAGAAGAGTTTTTCTGGTACTTGTAGCTAAATGCAATCTAATTAAAACAGATCAGTAAAGTAAATTTCTGTCAAGTTTTAAAAATATAAAATTGTATTACATGTGGCTTGCAGGCACAGACAGACATAGGACAAAGGAAAAACTTGTCAGGAAGGCCCCAGGTGGATGTGAGGATGTGGTTACCTGCTTGGAGAAGGATATTTGGGGAGGGGAGAGTAAAAGAAACAGGGCTATGGCTGTTGCTGTATTTCTATTCTTTTAAAATGAGTTCTAAAAAATCTTGAGTGATGAGCACTTGGTTTTCTTTGTATATGGCTGAATTATTAAGAAAAGCTTTCTCTAAAATAAAAGAAATTTGAAATTATGCAAGCTCTTCAGTTGGAGCTCTATGATGGAGCATGGACTGATATGTCTTCATGGGTGATGCTCTCTAGCACCTTACTTGATCCATTGCCCCACTCTAATGCTTTTGTCTAGCATTTCCCCCCCACTCTTTAATATGGAGTATAGCAGAGATGAATACAAGTCTATTCTCAGGCAGGATGTGTTATGTTCAAATCTGCTGTGACCGTAGCAAATGATTTAAGACAACAGATTCCTGGGAAATTTTTGTGTTTCAACAGGGCAAGTAAATACAAAATCTGGAGAAAATGTTCCCCAAAGTTTAGATGACTGAGCAAGAAAGCATGATGATTAGCACTTGGAGTTGGTGATGACAAAAATGTAGAATAATGAGAAGCTTAAAGAAATCCCAGCTCATGGAGCAATTTACTGTGGGGTAGGCCAACCAAGGATCTATACTTTTTCAGTTACATTTAAAAATTGTATATACAGGCTCAGCGTCTATAGCTCAGGAGCTAGGGTGCCAGCCAGATACACAGGAGCTGGCAGGTTCTAATCCAGCCCAGGCCTGCCAAACAACAATCACAACTACAACCAAAAAACAGCAGGGCACTGTGGCGGGTGCCTATGGTCCCGGCTACTTGGGAGGAAGAGGCAAGAGAATTGCTTAAACCCAAGAGTTTGAGGTTGCTGTGAGCTGTGACATCATAGCTCTCTATTGAGGGCGACATAGTGAGACTCTGCCTAAAAGAATAAAAAAAAATTGCATATACAATACACTATTTGGGCAGCAAGCTAGCAACGTTGTAGTTATTAATTTTTAATCATATTTTATCCAAGATATATTCTCATGGGAAAAAAATTTTTAGAGATCAAAGAGGGTATAAAGAGAAAAGTGTATTATTAAAAAAAAAAAGAGAGAAAAGTGAAAGATATTTCCTTCTTCTCCAACCTCCAAGTCTCACTTTCGAAGATAAATACTATTAATATTTCTTATATTTCTAGAGATTTTATACACAGATTAGTGTTTATGTGCTGTGTTTTAAGAACAAGTATAAGATAATACTATATACATTATTCAGTAAACTGCTTTTCAATATATCATATATTGGATATGTTTCCATATCAACTTGTATAGATGTATCTCTTTCTCCAACAATTAAAAATACTACATGCAGTTATTATATTTACTACACCAGTTCTAAACTAGTGAATATTTAGGTTGTTTTAAATTTTTAGCTGTTATAAACAATGTTGCAATGAATATCTTTGTATAACTCATATTTTTCCTACAGATATGAAAGGGCATTTTATCATATTCAAAATTTCCATGTATATTTGTAGGGATTTTTTTCTTCTGACTCTACTTTTTCCATAAATCTGCCAATCTTTTCCTTCCTTTGACAACTGAGGTTCATAATACATTTTAGTATCTGATGGAGTCTGCTCCTTAGCATTACCCTGAACTTCCAGAATTTTCCTTGCTATTCTTAAATTTGTATTTTAAGGTGAAGTTAGCATCATTTTTTTTCAACTTTAAAGAATCTGGTCTATTTCTCTGAGCAGCCAGCTATTATCATACATCCCATGTAGGAGGCCTTATTCCTTGGAGAAATTGAATCAAAGAGGGTCAGGGAAGGAAGACAGGGGGGTAGCAGCACTGCAGAGAGGTGGGTGAAGTGAAAATCCAGAAAATAAACTTGAGAACCCACAGACCCTTCTCCACATAGGGGTCCCAAAATATTGGCACTCAACTTATACCTCCTACTTAAGGGACCATCTGGAGAAACAGACTTGCTCACAAATACTGAGTTTCAAAGTTACCTCCAGATAACAGCCAGGTTTCCCTATTTCCCTACAGTGAGACTCAGCTGGCAAACTTGCCCCACTTTAATGCTTTTTTCCTAGTATATTCCCTCACTCTTTAGTATGGGTATTTGGCCTAGCCTCTCTAGAGAGGTGAAGAAAAACAGAGAACAAAACAAAAAGACAGAATTTGTAGAAAAGGCAGATTTTGGAAAAATCATCCCCAAACTACTGTCAATATTTTCAGAGGCAAGAGAAAGGATAATATTCATGAGGCTGGAAAAATAAAACATTTGGAAAACAAACAAAAAAGAGCTCTTAAGAATCAAAAATATAAGGATTAAAATGAAAATTTCAGTATCAAAATATAAAGTTGAGGGCATATCCCATAAAGTATTTATACTGATCTTTAGAGCTACATAAGGAACTGGAAAGTAGAAGACAAAAATGAGACGATAATAATGAGAAAACAGATCTTTAGACCAACATAAAGAACTGAAAAGTAGAAGATAAAAATGTTGCTCCATCATCTTCATTAAATAAGTTTCATAAACAGAGAAGAAAGAAAAGATGAAATTATCAAAGAAATGGCATGACAAAAATTTTTAGATTGTAGGATATGAGTCTCTACATCGTAAACCCTACCATACACAAACCACAATGAATGGCAAGGAGGATTATGTCCAAACACATCATTATGGGATTTCCAATTTTTGTTGTTGTTGTTGTTGTTGTGGCAGTTTTGGGCTGGGGCCAGATTTGAACCTGCCATCTCTGGCATATGGGGCCGGCACCCTACTCCTTGAGCCACAGGTGCTGCCCTATTATGGGATTTCAAAAAAGAAAACAAAAACCAAAACAACAAAGGATAATGAGAAGAAGCTAAGTAAGTACTCAAGATACAAAAGATAGATCACAAAATAAAGAGATGAAATAGGCTTGTGAAAACAGCACTGAAATTGAGAAGACAATGAAAGATGTCTTGAAATTTTTCAGAGAACTCAACTTTTAAGCTAGGATTCTATACTTAATGTTTCATTCCAAGAATAAGGAGAGAACAAAACCTGGTTGCCTTACATGTCTCAAAAAAAATTTCATTTATACCTTCTCTTTGCAGAAACCTATTAAGAGATTATGTCATGAAAATATAGTAGATGAATAAAGAGGGTGGGTGTGAAACCATGAGAATCTCTAGGTTGTCAAAAGCAATAAGGGCTAGAGAGAAACAGAGATGAGGACAGAGACTGGAGGTTCATCCACCATTGACACCAGCAGAAAGATGCAGTGAGATAACACACAAGCCTCTAGAAAAAGACAAAGGCAGATTCAGGTTAGCAAAGTGTTGGAATGGATGAAAGTGAGAAAAGTCCTTCAAGGCAAGTGGTTAAAAACTTTTGAAACTTCAGAAAAGGAAGAAGACTGAGTGCTTAGAAAGGGCTGTTTGGATAGAATGAAGTGATTAGGGAACCAGGTTAAGAAGAAAGGTGAAGAGAAACTTCTCTAAAGAAGACAGGTGCATGACCTATAGATGCATGAAAAAACACTCACCGTCCTTAATCATCAGAGAAATGCAAATCAAAACTACTTTGAGATATCATCTGACTCCAGTAAGATTAGCTCACGTAACAAAATCCCCAAACCAGAGATGTTGGCGTGGATGTAGAGAAAAGGGAACACTTCTACATCGCTGGTGGGAATGCAAACTAACATGTTCCTTTTGGAAGGATGTTTGGAGAATACTTAGAGATCTAAAAATACACCTGCCATTCGATCCTATAATTCCTTTACTAGGTATATACCCAGAAGACTAAAAATCACATTATAACAAAGACACCTGTACCAGAATGTTAATTGCAGCCCAATTCATAATTGCTAAGTCATGGAAGAAGCCCAAGTGCCCATTGACCCATGAATGGATTAATAAACTGTGGTACGTGTATACCATGGAATACTATGCAGCCTTAAAGAAAGATGGAGACTTTACCTCTTTTATGTTTACATGGATGGAGCTGTACACATTCTTCTTAGCAAAGTATCTCAAGAATGGAAGAAAAAGTATCCAATGTACTCAGCCCTACTATGAAGCTAATTTATAGCTGTCGTATGAACAGCTACGTATGAATGTCGTATGAACTATAACACAAGAATATGGGGAAAGGGGCAAGGGAGGGGAGGGAGGAGGTTGGGGCGGAGGGAGGCTAATTGGTGGGGCCACACCTATGGTGCATCTTAGAAGGGTACAGGCAAAACTTACTAAATGCAAAATATAAATGTCTTCATACAATAACTAAGAAAATGCCATGAAGCCTATGTTAAACAGTTTGATGAAAATAGTTCAGATTGTATATGAAATCAGCACATTGTACCTCTTGGTTGCACTAATGTACACAGCTATGATTTAATAATAATAATAAACAAAGAACATTAAAAAAATAAATAAATAAAGAGAAAAAAAAGAAAAGAAAGGTGAGATAGTAGAGTAGGCAGATTCTCATAATGGTTAGTGATAAAAAGGAGAAGAATATACATTAATAATAAAAACAGATATTACTACTGAAGAAGGGAAACATATAGACATATCTGAAGGAGAAATAAAGGATATAAAACACAAAAGGAGATGTAAGGTAACTGAGGAAGAAATTAGTTTAGAAACAGTCTGAATATGAACACTAAGGGAATCTAGATGAAAACATTTCCTCCAGCAAGGAAGAAGGAAATACTAAAATCTTTCAGACTTGGGGTTTTGGGAATATTTCAACTTACAAAATGTGAGTTAATTCTTAGTCAAAGAATTCTTACTTAATTTAAGAATGTCTATAAAGCTGCTAGGACTTTTGTTTTGTATTCTCCTCATATGCCATATCATTCCCTTTTTACAAAAATTCGTGAAATCATGATAGAGCAAGAAAAACAAAAAACATTCTTTTTAAATCAACTTTTCTCCTTAATCCATTAAAAACCACAACCATTGAGTATTTACCTTTTTTCAAATAACTATACTTTTAAAATCATTTAATCCCTCCTATGTATGGAGATGGGAGGGACAGCAAACCCCCCCAATGACACACGTGCTCAGAGAGGAAAACCAAGCATTAGACCACCCTCCTGTGACACTTCAGAAATCACTAATACATAACCAAAAGTTAAAAAGAATACCAACTTAGAATGAAATATTCGTTTATGAAAAATTATTAATGGATCGATTTGTTTACAGCCCATTGGTTTCTACAGTTATTTTAAATTAGACCCCCGTTTCTAGCCCTTATTGCTTTTGACATAGGAACTGTTCTATGCCTGGGAGTTTGAGTAAGAAAATGAGTGCGTAGACTCAGAGTGGATCTTGGATGAATGGCCAAGAGATCAAGGATAATAATGTCATGTAGATTAACAGAAAGCACTTGGAGATTAAAGCAGGGGTACTTTCAAGCCAAAGCATTGGGTCAATCTCAATGTTAGAAGTATCTATTAATAAAAGACCAATTATGAGTTCTGGACGTAACCAAGACCACAACCTGGCTGTCCTCTCTGGGGGGTAGGTCGCAGCAGAGTTGCATTGGCACCATCCTAATGTGCAATGATTGCCATTGGCAGTGCCAAGTTTGAGACAGATAGATACCATTATGGCAGCACAGCCATTAAACACTGTATTTTCAATCTTTTTCTTTCAAAGTCTCAGACCCTGAACCCACATGAACTTGCGTGAATGCAGTGCACTTAAATTGTCTGTAAAGTAGACTCAAACTCCTTGCAATCCTATTGCCTTCAGACAATCTCTCTCATTCACAAAATAATCTTTGCTTAGGTGAATAAGCAAAGAACTGGCCTGGTTTCAGATAGCATCTATCTTTAGGGTGATATCTTTGATGCAAAAAGCATCCAGGTATTAGAATACCAGACTGCTAACAGGGATGCTTGATTGAAAGCAGAGGTAAATAATTACTTCTCTGAGGTGATTTCAAGTTTCCCCAGCAGAACTGTGTGTTTCTATCAAACCTCCATGTCATAGTCTCCCTTTGTTTATAGCAAAACAGACAAAACACCTGCACTTAATCTGAGCTGATTTGAAATGACAGGTATGGGAATTCCCAGTTGATTTACACCAAGTTACATTTTCATAAGTCCCTGCGGGCAAATTCTGTGACATCTCTCACTGAAATGTTTCCACCTGCCACCGAGTGGACTATTTGTGATTTCAATTTGAATATTATACATAAACAAAGGAATTACCTTAATAGCAACTTTCTTAAAGAAGTTTCTTAGAAATGTGAGGCACTTTGAAAAAGCTAAACTGGGCCAATATGAATTTTTTTTCCTAGTGTAGTGAAAAAAAAAAGAAAAAGACCAGCAGGGACTGAAATTTATGACAAACAATTTGGAAACAGCTGTGCTGATTGCAATAGTCTCCCAGTAATACACTGCTTGTATTCTCTTCTCAGTTTGGTTCTATGACTCCAAGAAGAACTAAAAAAAAGAAAATTTCTTAAGGCAAACCACTTTTAACATGATCAATTACCTTTCCTCGGTATGCTGTGGTTGGTTAGGATTACATGATTAATCTAACTCAAGTAGGTCTGAGGCGTGCTCTTTTTCTACCCTTTCTTTCTTTTCAAAGAGCATCTTAGAATTAAAATTGGGAAAAGGGAATTCTAAATATCAATGGTAAGTGGTTAATTTTTTGGCAGTTACAGATACTACTTCCTGAAAAGAAAATTAAGTGTAGAATCATAAAGAATTTGTGAATCAGTCTGTAATTTTAATATGGTTAAGCCCTTGGTAAATTGGTATCTTCACAGCCTGTTAAAACTTCTCAAAGTTTGCAATCCAATCTTATGACACAAAATCTTTCACAATTATTCAGTGCTTACTAGTAGTAAGTTGGGATATTTCTGGTATTTCTTACTTTAAAAAAATATAGATTTTGTTTTCTTGTAGTATATAATGGTAGAGTTATAACTTTCTCTTCTTTTTTTTTTTTGTAGAGACAGAGTCTTACTTTATCACCCTCAGTAGAGTGCCATGGCGTCACACAGCTCACAGCAACCTCTAGCTCCTGGGCTTAGATGATTCTCTTGCCTCAGCCTCCCGAGTAGCTGGGATTACAGGCTTTTTCTTCTTTTTTGTCTTTTTATGATTGGCCACCTAGATGTCCCAATTTCATGTTTATCTTCTTTTCTCACTGAACTATACCACAACTTTTGAAACACATGTTCATGTACGAGTGTCCACAGAAATCTGTTTGTTTTTCTGGGTGTTCTATTTTACCCATTTGTCTTATCCACTGCTACTCTGGGAGCACACTGCAGATGTAATACTTTATTCTTTCTCTTTCTGAGCTGCTTTAGATAGTATTGTAACTCATTCTTTCATATGAAATTTAAATAATTTTGTCCAATTCTAGAAAAAAATGGCTTTATTATTTTTATGGGAATCATATTCCATTTTAAAATTAATTTGGGGAGAATTAGTATTTTTAACATTGAGCTTTCCTATCCAAGAACATAGTATAACCACCTCTATCCAAATTCTATAATTTCCTACTTAGAGGTTCTGTGCATTGCTGCTGCTCATGTTTTTGGTTGCCTCCCAGCTCCTTGGTTTCCTCTGGGCAGCTCCACAGCAGAAATCAATGAACCTCCCTCCTGCCTTTGTTTCCTCTGCGACTATTCTGCAAGGTGGACAATGAGGACTCCATCTCTGAGGGTTAAGTCTAGCATTTCCTAGGCTCAATTTTGTGTTCTTGCTTCTGATTGGCTCTCTACACAAGGCCCTTTCCTCATCTGGGGCCTGCCTGTATCAATTCTAGATCCTTCCTCTCCCTTTCACCCTCGCTACATATCATTTGGCAAGCCGTGTATTTATAGTCCTTTGATCACTGTCTCAAGTTCATCAGGCTCACAACCATTTCTGCCTCTCTTTTCTAATGAGCCACAAAGCATATTCAGTGATACCTCCAGCTTGGGAGAAAATAGACTGTGTAGAGCTCTCTTCAAATTCCAGGCACTTTAATTCATAGTCCTCCAGCAGACAATAGAGTACATCTTACTGATTGCCTAATAAAAAGAGGAGAAATTGCTCTCTGAATGTGCTATAATTGGATCATGTCTTTGCTCACATGGTGTTATGGCATTCAATAGGGATCCAGGATGATTTAAGCTTTTTTTTATCTCTTTCTGAGAATGAGAAAGCTATAAACCACAGTTAGGACATCAGAAACTTCCCACTTCCACGATGGAACTATCAATTCAGATTCCACATTTCGGGTAACCTTTTATGTGGCAGGTAGGGGAGTTGCTGTTCTCTCAGATACTGTCTGACTCTGCTTTTCCAAAAGATAGCCATGGGCTCCGAAATCTGAAATTAAGAAAAGGTTCTAAAAGCTTAAGTCTTTGTTTGAAAACTATTATAGGAGATAACTGCTGTGTCCGTAGGAGATAACTCTAGTCCCACGATAGGGGGGACCAGGTACCAAGGAATAGGACAGTAGGCATGCCGAGGCTGGGGGGCATGGCTTCCCGGGGGGGGCACTCAGAGCAATGCCTGCTGGGTGATCCTGGCAGCAGAGTAGAAGCAGTGCATCCCAGTCACCCAGGCTTACTTTCAAGATTTAGTACTGTGCCTCTGTAAGCTTTGGAACGACAAACCCAAGTGCACTGGATCACCACTGGCCACATCACAGCCATTGGTCGTCAAAAGGAAGCACATGGTTAAAAAAGCAGTTGCCACAGTATTGTCCCAGATGCAATTTTTATAAACCTCGAAACAAAACTTACCCTCATAAGAATAGGTTAAACTTCCTTTGTGAAAGAAACACCTGCTAACTGACCTAGACTAAACACAGGTATAGGAAAGGGGCCAAAATTCTGAGAATAGTCTCCAGGTAGAGACCCTCCCAATTAGGTAGTCATCTGACTCCTGACTATCTCTCTCCCACCCCCCCCCATGCCACCTGCTCCTGCTGTCCGTCTTGTAAGCATGCAAGAAGAAAAAACTGCTTGAATTTCAGACTGTGTCTAAGATTCATTTTCAGAGTTAAATGAAAGGGGAAAAGCCTCCTACCCTGAGCTGGTTAACTAGGACCAGAGCCCTGCACATGACAATAACTCAGAGCCAATAATGATAATGAAATAAATCTAGTAGACATTATTTATTGAGTTTTTATTTGTTGTATTAGGTGCTATGAACAAATTTATCATTGTTGAATTTCACAACCCCCATATTTGTGTCTGCATTGCATGCATAATGGTAATGGGTCTGTATAATTATGCCCATTTCGTAGATGAGGAAAACAGGTACAAAGAGAGACTGGGTACCTTTTCCAAGGCTGCACAGTGCAAATGACAGGAAGAGGAAGTGACTCTTCATCTGACTAACTTCAAATTTTGTGTTCTTTTCAGTAAAGTGTTCTGCTTTCATTGACTATTATCATCTATATAATACTCAGTTTAGAGAAGTTTGCTTACCTGGTTTTATATTGCAAAACATTAAACGTAGAAAATTAGAAAGAGTTGGAGACTGCTAGAAGTATAAAAACTTAACATTGAAATTTAAGGAGGATAAAACTATTTTTTAATATACCCTAAAACAACAAAAATCTTCCATAACCCCTCCCCCAAATAATTTGGGGACATTGAGTGAAGAGGCAAATAATTCTATACATCATTCAATAATCTCTGAGGTTGTCAAAGGATTATGGCATTAAAAAAAGTATCCAATGTACTCAGCCCTAATATGAAGCTAATTTATAGCTTTCATATGAAGGCTAAAACCCAATTATAGCACAGGAATACAGGGATAGGGGAAAGGGAGGGGAGGGG
>CAUYON010038670.1:0-11992 GCA_963573935.1 Arctocebus calabarensis
TACTGGTGAAACTTATTAAATGTAGAGTATCAATGTCTTTATATAGTGATCAAGAAAATGCCATGAAGGCTATCTGTAACAGTACGATCAAAACATTTCTGAACGTATATGAATCGTGCCCTATGATTGCACCAATGTACAAATTATGATTCAATAAAATTATAAAAAAAAAAAGAGATGGAGACTTTACCTCTTTTATGTTTACATGGATTCAGTTAGAAAATAATCTTCTTAGTAAAGTATGTCAGGAATGGAAAAAAAATATCCAATGTACTCAGTACTACTGTGAAAGCAATTTATAATCACTCACAGTTGCATAGGAAAAATGAAACACAACTACAACCTAGGATAAAGGAGGGAAGGAGAGGGAGAAAGAAAGGGAGGAGGGTGGGTCGATAGAGGGAGGGTTAGTAGGGGAACCACACCTATGGAGCATATTGCAAGTACAAGTTAGATCTATCAGGTGTAGAACACAAATGTATTTTTTTTTTTTTTTTTGCAGTTTTTGGCCGGGGCTGGGTTTGAACCTGCCACCTCTGGCATATGGGGCCGGTGCCCTACCCACTGAGCCATAGGCGCCGCGCCAGAACACAAATGTATTAACGCTGTAATTGGGTAAACGAGGTGAAGGCTATGTTGATTAGTAGGATGTAAGCACTCCAATTTGTACAAATAATCAACACATTGAATCCCATCTTGGCATAAATGTATACACGATCTATGTACAAGTGACTTAATAAAAAATAAAAAATAATAAAAAAAAGAAAAAGTTTTCACTAAATCTTTAAAAAACATGCAAGGACAGGTGATTAAGTTCATAGACACATCCTAGAAAAAGTGCTACATACCTTATTGCTAAATATCACCATAGTCACCTTCGAAGTACCTCCCTTGGCCATCTGGTGACCCATACTGATATTTAGCAATGAGGTATTTAACACTTTTTCTAGGATGAGTTCACGAACGTAAATGTCAGATTGTGTATGATGGCAGCTCTGAAGGCCATTCCAGAAACAGAGTTCCAAAACTGTTTTGAAGGGCGGAATAGGCAATGGTATCAGGGTATAACTTCCCAAGGGGAATACATCAAGCTGACTGCAGTGATATTCAGCAATGAGCTATGTGCCACTTTTTGTAGGATGAATTCTCGAATTTAATTGTCTAACCTCATATGCCAAACCTGGTTACACAAAACTCAAGAACTTCCCAAACAGATGAATGGTGTGTTACTACTGACTTTGTGAAAAAATTCACCAGGATTCCTGGACTAACTACCCACATTTTGTGCCTGATATTCATTGTGTACAGTGAGCTGCAATTGCTTACTACATCTGATTTTTTAATCACTTTTGTTTATGAAAGGTTCTATAGAACCCACTTTTACAGATGGTTCCACAGAACCTACTTCCTCAGTGGGTTCTAATTTGTAATAGGTTCTAATAGTAAGAAAAAAAAATATTGTGGTGTCCATGTGTGCAAGCATGTGTGTACACTTGTGTGTGTGTCTTCCTCAGAAATATCAGTGTATTAAATGATTCCATGTTCAATGTGTATTTTACAGGTTTACAGAGAAATTCATAGTCAAGATTTATCCTCTCCCCCTAGCTGGGTGATCTGTTTCTCCCTTTACCTCCCTCCCTGGGGCTGGACTTTCTCTTTTTCATTGTGATTGAAATTCATCCATTCAAAAAAAAAGTAGTAGACACAGGCTGGCTCCTAAAGGGAACTAGCATCTTTCCAAGGTACAGAGGAATCAAGCCGCAGGAATGTAGTACGTCTCCACCCAGCAGAGCTTATCCTATAAAACAGATCTCTGTATTACTATGATAAAGACCACAAGCACTTCACAGTGCTATATCCTGTATTGCTATAGGACTTGCCACGTTATAAAATTTTAGGGCTCAGCCCCTGTAGCTCAGCACCTACAGCCCCAGCCAATACACCGGAGCTGGCGGCTTTGACTCCAGCCCGGGCCTGCCAAACAACAATGAGAACTAGAACCAAAAAATAGCCAGGCATTGTGGTGGGTGCCTGTAGTCCCAGGTACTTCAGAGGCTGAGGCAAGAGAATCACTTTAGCTTGGGCTTAATTTGAGGTTGCTGTGAGCTATGATGCCATGGCACACTACCAAGGGTGACATAGTGAGACTGTCTCTAAAAACTAAATAAATAAAATAAATAAAATAAAATAAAATTTTCCATTGGCTTTTTCATGTGCTCTTTGCACTAGAAGACAGGAAGGGTGGGTATTCGTTGTGCAGAACTAGCCCGAGTCGTGTCCTACATACATCCTGCACCAAACCTGAGTAAGATCTAAACTCCTGCAGGGCAAGACCATCCCTATTCATCTTCTGTCCACAGTGCCTGGCTCTGCCTAATACATAGAAAGTACAATTAATATTTGCCAAAGTCTCTAGTCAGCTTTCAAATACTTGAATCATTCTTAAAACCATTCCTGCATTTTCAATTCTGTGCCTGATACTTATTATCTCAGCTTCCCTTTGATTCCACTCTAGCAGCGGGCATTGTGACAAAAGCCCTCTCGTGAACCCTAATTAGAGAAGAGCCTTTCCCTTCCTACTTACACCTACTTGAGTCAGTGTTGAGAATCTTATATTCTATTTTCATTATCTTCAGACAGTAAAGATCCATGCCTTATTATTCTGATATAAAATTCATTAAACTGACACTTTTTGCTTTTAACTCCAGAATCTATGACAGTGCCTGACACCTAGTAAGTGCTCACAAAACCTATGTGGGATTGTTTGTTCTAGAACTGTCCTTGGGAGCTGTGGGCCATTTGTTTAGAACTACATTCTAATAGAAAAATTCATATGGCTATTTGTTACAAAATGAATGTTTGTGTTCTTCCCCAAATTCAAATTTAAAGTCCTAAAATCGACTGTGATGGTATTTAGGGAAGGGGCCTTTGAAAAGTAAGTGGATTTAGATTAGCTCAGGAGGGTGGGCCCCCTGTGATGGGATTAGTGCCCTTATAAAATGAAGACAGATCTTGGGTACGCACACAGCAAGAAGGCAGCAATCTACAAGCCAGGGTGTGAGCCCTCCCCAGACTCTGACTCTGCCAGCACCTTTATCTTGGACTTCCCAGCCTTTAGAACCCAGAGAGATAAATATCTCCCATTTACTTAAGCCACCAGCCTATGGTATTATGTTATATAGCAGCCTGGAGCAGACTGACCCTATTACAAAGAACATAATGTTTTAAAGGAAGGAATTAAAATGCTTCTTCACAAGATCAAAATAAAACCATAATTTAGTTTTCTCCCAGAAAAAAATAAATTTATAAAATGTGAAGGGCTGAAGGTCAAAGAATAACCTGCACATGCTTTGCTCCATCTTCTTAATCAGAAGGATCCTAATCAATGTTGACCACGAGTGTCTGGATTGCCTAATAACAAGCATGCCAGGTGGCGTGAGGACAAAAACAAGAGAAGTCATCAAAGAGCTCCTTGGGGTTATTTGGTAGCTACAGCATGAATCCCAGTCAGGGTTCACCATGCCGTGTGAATGCTTTTGCTCTTTTGTTTGTTCTTCTTTTGAGAATAGTTCTTCTTTTGCTATTTATTTAATACAATGGAAAAATGGAGCTTTAAAAAACTTGCACATGGGATACTTCCCCCTGCTGTACAGTCCATTCAGTGTGTCAGTCAGCTACACAGCCAAGGATTGGTCACCTACTATGTGCCAGGGGCTACACCAGGCACCAGAAACACAAAGATAAAAGGTGTAACCCTTGCCCTCTGGAAGTCTATAGCCCACAGAGGGGGCTACTCATGACAGTAGAAGATGAGAACCTCTCAAGCAAAGGGCTTACCCTAGGAGGTTCAGGAGAGGCACCAAGTCAGATAGGAGTTAAGGGAAGGAGGAACCAGCCTCGTGGAGGAGGATGGGTTTCAGAGCATGCGCCAAGTTCCAGAAACCTGAGAAAGTCTTCTACTCCCTCCCTCCATATAGGGTGGTATGCTACAGCCAAGGACCACAAGAGAGAGGGTGGGATGTTAACTCTGACCTGTAGGCAGAGGGGAGCAATTCAAGAATTTTAAGCAGGGGAATAACAGCATCAGATTTGCAACTGGGATCAGAAGGGGGGAGGAGCTGCTACAGCCAGCAGGGGCAAGGACGGTGGCCTCGACCATCTGTCATAAGAGCAGTGGGCAAGGAGAGTAGAAAACAAACAGAGCTGAAGGATGTTAAGGAAGAAGGCCCAGCAGGACGTGTTAATTGAGAACAGACTGGCAGGGAGACAGAGCTGGGTCACTCATGCATTTGCAAGTATTATTGCATTTGAACTTCATAGTGACCCCAGTTTACAGATAAGAAAACTGAGGCACAAGAAGTGAATTAATTTACCCAAGATCCCCATCAGTATGTGCTGGTAAAGGAGGACCCAGTACAGGACTCCCGGACACTGGCCTGGGTAGAGCATGCTGGGCTGGGCAGAGCACGCTGGCCGTGGCCAACCTCTCCAGCCACATCTTGTCTCCGATGTCACGCTCCACCAACATCGCGTGCTGCCAGTGGCTCCTTCACACCTCTGACATTTCTCCCCTTCTGCTCTGCTCATGCTGTTATTTTACCCTGGAATGCCTTCCTTCTCCTAGTCATTCTTTTAATATCATTTCCTCCCCTCCAGGGAGTTGTTCCTGGCCTATCCCTCCCCCCTCCCAGCCTGTCCCCTACAACACTGCATTATATAATAATTCTCCATTCAGGAGCCTGTCTCCTCCAGCTAACTCTACCATCTGGGAGAAAGAAATAGTGAGATCTTCTTCATTCTGGGAACCCTGGGTTCAGGCTAGAGCTTGGCACATAGTTCGAGCTCAGTAGCTGGAGACGGTCTATAGGAAATGGGTATGGGAGAGGAAGATGGGAATTGTTTTGGACACATGGAGTTGAGATGCTAGAACAGCATACAGGCAGAGAAGTCCAACAGACAGCTGGATACGCAAGCATAGCACACGCAAGAAAGAAGTTCTGAGCTGGGGATTTCTAAGTATGAAATAAACCTGAATAAAGTTGAAGTCACAGAACAGGAAATGATGCCTTCAGCTCTCTAAATTCTCACACCATTTGATTCCTACATCCCATGGTTAGGCTTAACCCTGACTATATCCTGCCTCAGTAAGTTCCTTAACCTACCTGTGCCTCAGTTTCTTCCAATATGGGGGCAACATTGGACCAGTATCTTAAAGGTTGTTGTGACCATTAACTGAGCTAGATCACATAATGTGCCATCATTGTTTATATCCGGGCACACCTCATCCTTCTACTTACAACTCAGACAACTTCAGTGCCCTAATTTATAGGCATCTCACTGTGGGGCCATTGCCTAGGGTTTGGGAGGCATCTAATCAACATCATCCAAATGTTTAACAGTGAGATTATAAGGAGGTCAAGGATAGAACTCAGGCAAATATCAACATAAATAGAAGGAGTCTGAAAGAAAGCAACTTAAAAGGAGGGAGGAAAATGAGGGGAGAAGAGTTATAATAATACCAGCTCCGACTGTGTTTTCTTTCTGTCTTTTACTTGCTCTCTCTGCTCTAGCCACATTGACCTTCTAGCTAACCTTGAATGTGACAAGCTTATTCCTGCCTTGGGGCCTTTGCACTTACTGTTCACGCTGCCAGGAATTGTCTTTTTCTATGTAATGGAATGTTTTTGTTCCTTTCCTTCACTTAGGTTTCTCCCCTGAGTATCTCCACTGAGGGGTCTTCCTTATCTGAAATGGCCATCACTGTGCTCTGTCATCTCTTTGAGGCCCTTATTAAGTCTACTAAAATATGAAGCTGTAGCCTCAATCCCAGGCTTGCAGGTCTCACCACAGGCCCTTCCTGGTTCAGGCCAGGACACGACTCCTACGCCTCCCTTTGCCTGGCCAAGAACAAATCAAGTCTCAGTCAGGTCTCTCTAAAGAAGACTTGTCACCCACCCTTAGTCTCGTGCACCTGCTTATATAATGAGCTAAAAGTGGTTAAGACGCGAAACCAGTTAAAGCACAAGGAAAGAAATGTCAGGGTGAATATGAAGGATTGGGGCTTTAAAAATACAGAACTTCAAAAATTACAACATTTATTGAACATATGTTTATTAGAGGGCATTACAGTTATTGATTACCCTAATCTCATTTCAATTTCTAGACTATATGAGTCTAGACGGCAGCCTGAACATAAACAGTCATGCTAAAATACAGAAAAGCAAGATCTAATATGGGACCAAAAACTTCCTAGTGGAAAGGAAGCTAATGAGGTTTACTGGAGGCTGCTGCTAATGAAATGTGTACATAAGACAGTTTTCTCTCTCTTCTTAAGAACCTAAAATTTACAGTCCATAGTACAACTGTTCATTTTCTTGACAGCCCCTGTGCTAAAATATAGGACTAAAGCACTCATTAAATCAGTCAAGGAAATATAAAATTGAACCCTATAAATTCCAGGCAAAAAATAGAGATTATCTCCCATCATATCTAAACCCTAATCCAGCAGTATTTGAAGGGGACATTTTTTAAAAGCAGTTCAACTGTCAGAGAGATGATTTGTGGAGAGTTCCAGAGTACAGCCAAGCTCTCATCAGATAACGATCTCAACAGCTTCCAAAAGGTGAAGAATATATTGAATGTGCTCAAATGTATTTTTCCTTTACTTGTTCACTAGGTTGAAAATCATGATACTTATTTTGTCATGTCTTGACATGCTATAGACCTAAGAATTAATGTGGACCTTATGGCCAAGTATATTCACCATTTGGGGGATGGAAGCAGGAGAAAAATGTGTCAAGAATACATTAAAATAGCATAAATTCTAATTGATATCTTTCTTTAAATCTATTTCAGTTCCCTTTAAGTTTCTAAAGTGAAACCTGTATAACTCTTAATTGCTCCCCAATGATCTGCCACACTTTTCCTTTAATTACAGAAATATTCTTACTTTTCAAAATCATTTCACTGATTCTGACTTCATTTTCTCCATCTGGGTACTCAATTAAGCTTTAAAAGCTTCTAGAAGTTAATAGAACTGTTCATTATGTAAACCTATTACTGACCGTATCCATGGGGCAGTATATGAAATCTAAAATGAGTAAAAAAAAAATAGACGTCAAAACCTTCTCATAGGAAAAGGTGTACACAGAGATATTTTGCTAGTGACTATGTCTAAAACACCATCAGAAAATTGAATTATCCCCAGATGGAAACCAGGAACAACAATATTGAATGTTAAATGTGCATGTGGGTGAGAATAACTTATATTCCAGCAAAAACGCTCTGAGTTAAAAAAAACAAAAAGGAAAAGAATGAAAAATAGGCCACTAGTATGCAATTATTAAACTGCTCCTAATTTGTTAGTGGCTCCCAAGCATCAAATGCAAACCCTCTGAGCCACCTAAATGATCATTTTAAACAGTTTACACCTAGAGTGAGAGAGGCCAGCCCCTTTAACCTTGGGAAAACGAGCAAGACATCACTGGCCTGGCAATGGAGCCTCCGCACCAAAGAACACTGATTTCCCTCCCACCAACCCTGGGCTGTGGGATGTCGGTGGAGAAAACTTCCCAACAATTGCTCACAACCTTCCCATTTAAAACCACAAATCTAGACATTATCACAGCAACTGATTGCAAGCAAGGCGAAAAGAGAGAGGTCTACTTGAGTTTCTGCCTCCTATAACTGAGTCTCGCAGCATGTCTGGTAAAGGATTAAGAGAATTGCTTTTTCCAGGCAAGCAAAAATATTGATAAGAAGGCTTCCCCCGCAGGCTGGGATTTCTAGCTGAGTCTGAAACCTTCACACTGTGATTCTGTTTTCCTTCAGAATTGTGCAGTGATCTGCCACTCTTTTCCTTTCATTACATAAATATATTTGCTCTGTATGTATACTATATATAAAATAGTATATATATAATTCTTTAACCAAAAAATGGGAGTGGGGCAGGGAGATAATGCCTTCTAGTTCCATGGAACTTTTATTTCCACATTGATTTCTTTTTTGCGTTAAAAACATATTTTGGTGCATTTTATTTTAACTCCACAGCATCTGTCAGAAGAATGCTTTCATCTCTCATTTACAGATGGAGAAATGTGGGAATAGAAAAGTTTAAATAACTTGCCCAAGGTCAGTCAGGGACAAGATAAACGCAGATCGAACGCACATCTCCCGAATCTAAGCCTCTCCCAACTAGAAGAATTTTCCTGGAGTCCTGAAGCTCCCAGGTTTTCCCGAATTTGAGGCGTCAGTAAAAACGGACTCCTCCCTCAGACACCCCTGCCCGGGTCACCGGGAGCCCGCAACCCCGCTGAGCGCCCCCCCCAGCTCCAGCCTGCTTCCTCTTTGCCAGACCTTCCTGTTGGGCTGAACCCCGAGGTTTCCCCGGGATGCTCCGACGGCTCCCGGGGCCCTCCCGGTCCCCGCCGCCCACAGAGGTCGCGCCGGCCCGCCGTTGCCTACCGTATGCAGTGAGGGAGGCCATCCTGGCCCGCGTCCGGCCCAGGCTGGCCAGGGCGTCGGCGAGAGCGGCCGCCTGCGCGCCGCGCCCCTGGACGGCGGGCGCCCGGCCTGGCGAGTGCATCCGCTCGGCTCCCGCGGCGCCCGGCAGCCCCGCAGCTGAGCATGCCCAGTCGGCCCGCCGCGCAGGTGCCCCCAGCCGGGACTCGGCTGCAGAAGCTGGAGGAGCAAGGGCGCAGACCGCCCGCCGCACTTCGGGTCCCCGCGGGGATTGAACCAGCGACTGGGGACGCGCGGCCGGGAGAGAGGAGGGGCGAAGCCGGAGGTGGGAGGTGCCGGGCAGACGTGCGCTGCGGATTTGGCCCGGAGCTGCCAGCTCCCAGCGGGACCCCGGCTGGGTCCACGCCAAGCAGGGTGCCCCCCAGCAGGGTGGGAATGGCAGGGGTGACCCGGCGGGGATCGGGAGTCCGGGTGTGCCACTGCCTCCAGGGACTTGTCTCCAGCTCCCTTCCTAGAGAAGTTCCACTGAAGAGCACGCCTGGGCTGCAGGGGGTGGGTCCGGCAGCCGGTGCCTCTGAGCGCGATTCCCAGCCAGTATTGGGAAGGGTTTGCCTTCCAGACCAAAACCCAGGAGACAGCGGCCACCTGCTCCTTCGGACTTGGATTAATGAAGTTGTTGACTGCTAAGTACCGAGATCTGGCCCCAGCTGTTCTGACCCTTCCCAGCGCACCATCTTTCACCTTTATTCGTGCTGCCGTGTCCTATTCCACTCTGACTCCCCCGAATATGATACCAGGGCACGAACTTAATGTCTGTTGAATGACTGAATGTCGGAGACCTCCTCGAGTCCTCTACCTAGAAACTCATCCTATTGTGTCTGGGTGGGAGGAAGGGGATGGGAGAGGAAGAAAGAGACCCAAGGGCGAAAGGTGGTGGTACCCATGGGGCCAAGGAGACCTGAAAGATCTGGGAACCCCCTCAGGTCAGGAGCACCCAAGGCTGCGCAATCCCCAAGCACAAGGTCGCTAGAGTACCCTGGGCAAACCCTCCTGGGCTTGGGGCTGAGAGTGGGGGTCGCCAGGGAGGCTCGGCCTTGTAAGAACGCCAGCCAGCTCTGGACGAACTGGGGGCAGATGCTGTCTAGGCTTCGAGCAGGATTGCTCTGGGGACAGACGTCCGGCCCAGGCAAAGCCGGGCGTTCCGAGGGAAGCCTCCCGCGCTCTCCAGCTCTCAGAGCCCGCCAGGCCTAACCCAGCCTTCAGATTCTGTCACTTGCAGCCTCCGCGTCCTCCCCTCCATCCCTCGCTCGATGAGGACAGTGAGACAGCGGGTGGCCGGTGGGCGAGACTGTAGAAAGAAACCGTCCCCACGCTTCCTGCATTTGAGCTCGCCGGCGGTGGAGCCAGGCGGGGGGGAGGTGAGAGCTGCCCGGGTCAGTGAGAGCGCGGATCTGCCGGGTCATTCACGCTCGGTCAACCCACTACCAGCCCGCCCGGGAACTCCTATTCCAGACGCCTTTAGGGCTTCATTTCCCCATCTCTAAAGAGACAGTGACCATTGCCGCTGCCGCCCCCACCTTGCAGGAAGGTAGCAGGCATCTGATGGGACCACGGACAACGTCACCTGTGAGGCTGCTCCTCGCCGTAACCTCGCCCTTGAAGGCCCCAGCTGCTTCTTTCCCCAGGTCCCTTCCACTTTACACTCCTCCTGACCCCAGGCTAGACGTGCTGCCTCAAATCTAGAATCTTTTGGAAACCTGCCCTCTGCTCCAGCTGGTTGTGTGTAGCTCACCTAGTCTGGGGGCGGGGCTGTGTGCCAGGCCAGAGCCCCCCGACCCCCCACGGCTCCCACCTCCGCAGCCCTGACCGCGCTCATCTCGGTCTGTTCCGCCCCCTACCCCCACCGGCTCCCCTTCCTGAGCCTGGAGCTGCCGCCGCGTCCTCTCCATGCCTGTGCCAGGCTCTAAGGCCATTTTGCAATTTGTCTTCTAATGTCCAGTTCTTTCTCCCCACTTTCCTACCGCTTCAGCTCGGGTGGAGTCGTGAGCAAGGATGATCATAAAATCAGAATGAGTTGCAAATTGCACTTTAAATTCTTCTTGGCAGTTTTACTAATTAGCAGGAACTAAAAGTGGAGTTTAATTAATTAACGTCCCCAAGGCTACCTGAACTTCTGCCCATGCAACACCCTTGAGATATTCAGTCCCATCAATATTGGGAGGCTAAGGCAAGAGGGCATGAGTTCAAGACCTGCCTGGGCAACATAGCAAGAACCGCCCCACCCACACACACACAAAAAAAATTGTTAAATTTTAAATTTTAAAACACCTGCTCAGGAGGCTGAGCTGGGAGGATCACTTGAAGTCAGGAGTTCTAGAGTAGCCTGGGCAATAAAGAAAGAGTAAGGGTTTTGAAAGAAGTGACAGACTTATACTTCATTCCTTATTAGTGTGTTCAGAGCCTTCCAGCGTTCTCAGCCTCTGTACCGTCAGGTGAGAATGAGATTTGAGCAGCCACCCTGTTCCCTTCTTCAGAGACAGAGAGTGGTCTCCACCTACCTCACATTGTCCAGGGGGACAATGGCAAAGGAAGAATTAGGATACCGGTAAAGAAACAGAAGGTGTTACAGAAACTCCAGGGGGAGCAAGCGGCTCTGTCTTCCCAGGATTCACACAGGACTTTTGAAAGATGAGGCAGTGACATTTGAAAGATGAGGTGTAAGATTTGTGTTAAGCTGCCAATAAAATTTCTTAAAGACAAACTTGTCGTTCAAATTTTCTTATGTTTTATTCATTCTCCATATTTTCAGGAGTAAAATATGAACTGCCACAACCTTGATGATGGCTGTGTTCTGAATCTTTCCAAGGAAATGCTTTTTTTCAGATGATAGTTTGAAGGAAATCCTTTCTCAGCATGCTCCAAATGTGAACGACTGTATTTAACTTCCATTAACTTCTCTGAACATAATATTGTATTTGACGCTAAAAGATGCCGACTTTCTGCAGTTAACATTTTTAATAATTCATTTTACTTTTGTAGTTTAGTAACAATTCCACAAATACTCTTTAATTCTATTGCATCTCCAAAGTAATTTAGTTTCCACTTGCCCACAATGACCTTAACTTACAATTTCATCCATTATTAAAAATTTAACAAATTGAACATCTTAAAATATTGCTGCTGTTGTCCTCCATATACCCATGAGATTTAAAATCTTTATTATAGAACTTATCAGATCATATTATAATTTATCTATTTTCTATCCATTTCCCCACTAGAAATCAGGAACCGTGTCTTATATTTCAAGGGTATCCTAACACCAAGCATAGTACTAGGCCCATATTGAGTACTCTATAAATATTAATTGAATCAAGAAATGTATAGGAAGGCAAAAAGTTTTTTTTTTTTTAATAATTTTATTGAATCATAATTATGTACATTGGTGCAATCACAGGGCACGATTCATATACATTCAGAAATATTTTGATCATACTGTTACAGATATCCTTCATGGCATTTCCTTGATCACTAT
>CAUYON010038672.1:0-41719 GCA_963573935.1 Arctocebus calabarensis
GTTGATAGTATAGCAAATGATGAATAGCTTTAATTGTATGTTTAAAAGTCTACATATGTTCACGTGCTTAAATCTGAGTATCAGATTTAAGCAGTTCTTGAAATGTATGAATGTCTCCTTAATATACTGGTTACAAAGAAAAAAAAAATAAATAAAAAGTAAAAACGCATCATGATCAGTTAGGGTAGTTTCACTTTCGGATATTAAAAAACTCAAAAGTTATAATAAGAGGGGTTTATTATCTCACATACAAGAAATTTAGAGATAGTTGTTTCATTGATGAAATCAATGACCCAGGCCCTTTCTGTCACCCTGAGCCTGTGGACTTGTCCCTTTATCAAACAACCCATCACATGATGGTGGCCAAGCATCATAATTGCACATGACCTTCCCCAAAGGTAGCAAAGTCTGTTCCTCTTTTCACTGGGAAGGAAACCATTTCCGGAATCCCCCAAGTCAGGTTTTCTTCGAGTTCCATTGGCCAGCAAGAATCTCACACCCATGTCATGGCTGTGATGGAATGCTGAGAAAGTATGCATGTGACTTTTGGGCCAGCAAACAACAGTGCTTGCCACCTATGTGTGTCCTTAGTGATGTCTTCTCAGCCAGAAGAGCCTCCTGACTGATCATCTTTGGGGCTGTAATGCTGATTATGGATGTGCTTATCCTGTAGAAACAGTCTTATGAAAGGACTGGTGGTAGAAAAAACTGGGGTGGGTCTGCCATAGGGTTTGGATATACTTCATGAGAATAGTTACTGTTGTGTTCATGTGAAATGTTATAGGTGTTGTTTTCTTTAGGAAGGCTTGCTTAAATAGTTTAGGTTCAATATACTATTGTGGAGGATGAATTCATATAACAAGTAATCCTTAAAGGTTGAATTAATTCATTGAAATGTTAGCATCTTCTGGCCAGACGCAGTGGTTCATGCCTGTAATCCTAGCACTCTGGGAGGCTGAGGTGGGTGGATTGCCTGAGCTCACAGGTACTAGACCAACCTGAGCCAGAGCGAGAGCTTGTCTCTACAAATAGCCAGGTGTTGTGGCAGGTGCCTGTAGTCCCAGCTACTTGGGAGGCTGAGGCAAGAGAACTTCTTGAGCCCAAGATTTTGAGGTTGCTGTGAGCTGTGAAACCCGGCATTCTACTGGGGGCAAGAAAGTGAGACTGTCTCCAAAAAAAAAAAAAAAAGAGTTAGCATCTTCTTTGTTGCTTCTCTTTCTGTGCCCTGCTCCAAAACATGTTCTCTGCTAGTGAACACAATAGATGCATATTATGTTTTAGGCATATAGTCTTTTTTTTTTTTTTTTTGAGACAGAGTCTTATTTTGTCACCCTTGGTAGAGTACTGTGGCATCACTGCTCACAGCAACTTCCAACACTTGGGCTCAAGCAATTCTGTTGCCTCAGCCTCCCAAGTAGCTGGGACTACATGTGCCCACCACAATGCCTGGCTAGATTTAGAGACTAGGTCTCACTCTGGGTCAGGCTGGTCTCCAATCTGTGAGCTTGGGCAATCCACCCACCTTGGCCTCCCAGAGTGCTAGGATTATAGGTATGAGCCACCTCATCCAGCCTAGGCATATAGTCTCAGCTTTTGGAGTCCCTGGTCACGTATGTTATAAAGGACAATACATAAAGACACATGCTACATGTTGTGACTTACACGTGAAGAATTGAGGGAGAACGGGTGGCTGACTTGTCCAGAATCCTGTAGTTTATGAGCTAAGTGGCTTCCCTAGGGACAGAGATGGACATTGAGAGGGGAGTTTTGGTTTGCGTAATCTTTCTTTAATGCCAGGTCTAACTAAAGAGGAGTTGAGCAAGGATCTGGGTAATACTGTGTTTGAACAAGGGGGGAAAGTAAAGGGACCTGGGCAATTATTTAAAATGTCAATGAACTGGTGTTCCTGTGCTGTCCGTTCCTCTCTGTAGGTGGTACTGGCAAAAGGAAAAGAGACCAAAGTACGTGGACTTTATGGCAAGTAATTACCCTCCTGCTTTTAAATATGAAGATTTTGGACCACTATTTACAGCAAAAGTTTTTGATGCCAATCAGTGGGCAGATATTTTTCAGGCCTCTGGTGCCAAATACATTGTCTTAACTTCCAAACATCATGAAGGTGAGTAAGTACAGTATATGAAAATACTGACAATGTTAGGAAATAAAAACATCTTTTCTTTTTCAAAAAGAAACTAAAGCAAGGGCATTCATATGAAATCACAGTTTTCCCTTAGGAACAACTGTATTTGGTGGCTGATACTTGCTTATAATTTAAAGACCACCCAATTGAGAGGTATTAGGGATACAGAAAGATGGTACTCTCCACATAACAGAGGAATTTTGTGATGTGCTTGTATAATATTTCTAAGATTTAATTAAAGATATTTGAAGGGGCGTGTGGGTTGCACCCTCAGAGTTTGTAACTGAACTGCAGTCTGTGGTTTCTCTTCCCTGTAATGCATTCTGGGAAGGCGGCCTGGGGGTCCTTTGTCATCTTGCATCATTATCCACACACCTGACTGAGCTTTTGGCCAGTTCTTGGGTGGTCAAATGATGTAAATGGTGGATGAATTGCTAGTGATGACACTGACGCAGATCACTCAGAGGGAAAAGGATAATGGCACTTTAATGGTGTCCAGAAATATTAGACCATTTCCAATTTTCCACCAGTTTGGTGGAAAAATATGGGAAAGGAAACACATGGTCCTACATTACAGGATAGATTCCACCCACTTCCTCCTCAGTAGGTGTAAGACCAAGAAAGCATTCACAAATTGTTGTTGTCCCAAATACACGTTGATTCATTAGTTTCTTTTGCATGGTAAATCTTTGCCTTGGTGTAAGAAATTTTGCCTTGTTGTTTTCTCCAAGGGTGGGAGTGTGGCAGGAAGGGGGAACCAGAACCAAAACCCTAAATTTATCTTAGCATGCTTTCCCCTTTGGCCACATTCTGGAAGCTTCATGATTGTCTCCTACAGGTGTTTCTCCTGCTGAGATGGATATTTACAAGGTGTATCTGTTGGAGACTGTGTTGATTTCCCGATGTCTAGCAACTTCCCCAAGCTGTATGGCACAAGTATTACATAGTAAATTTATTAAAAAAAAAAAAAAAAGACCCTGAAGTGTGAGGACAGATGATTAGCTCATGTTCATATGTTTTCTGGGATTCATGTGGTCGAAAATGCACTGGAAACCTCAGGAAGGACGATTGCTGTGTGCTTATGGTGGTGATATTAAAATGAAGACCCTTGTGGTTTTAGCACTGCCTCACATTAGGGCCTGTCAAGTTGGAAAATTTTGAATATGACTTTAAATCTTGACGCTGCTTTGAAACTTACCACACACATCTTTGGAACAAGAGTGAGCTGTTTTAAAAGCTTCTTAAAATCAATCTTAGTTTTGCCCTAATTTATAAGAGTAAAGTGTTTCAGCAGAACTGTCTTATGAAAGTCTCTCTCAAAGCTTCTTTTAGATATTTGTGAACAGTAACAAAGCCCTTGTCTCTAGGTACCAACTGAAATTTTTGGGACTTTTATATTATTTCTTGAGTATTTCAGTTTGTATATCTCTTCTAAGATGTTTATATAGAACACTCAGCAATATAAATGCACATTCTTGTTCAAAATGAATTATTTCAAAGTGTGTAATGGTGTACATTTCTTACCGATTTAGTTGGTAGATTATTCACTTTGGGTAATTTTATTAAAGAAGAACATCTAAGCTTATGAATTCACAGTAGAATGAGATTATACATGGTTAGCAGATTTTAAAGTACAGAAATACAGGGTTTCTCAGAGGTTGCCCCTAAAGTTACCATACAGAGGGAAAATGGGAAATTGTAGCTAACTGTACCTTTATTTACAAAATATTCATTACAAAATTTTACAAAATATTCTCTACATGTTAGCCAACTCCACATAAAATTTTATAATGAATATTTTGTAAATAAATATACAAATGTCCCATATATGGCAACATTAGGGGTGACTTTTGGGAATACTTTGTAGTGTATTTATTTTAGAGACAGAGTCTCTCTCTGTCATCCTCCATAGAGTGCTGGGGCATCACCGCTCACAGCAACCTCCTGCTCTTGGGCCTAGGCGATTCTCTTGCCTCAGCCTCCTGAATGGCTGCTACCACAGGCGCCCACCACAAACACCCAGCTATCTTTTTGTTGCAGTTTGGCTGGGGCTAGGTTCAAACTTGGTGTATGCGGCCAGCACCCTTCTCACTGAGCCACAGATGCCACCCTCTGTAGTGTCTTTAAATGAATAATAGGCTAAAAGAGATAGACTACACATGAATCACCAGTGTTCTAAGAATCACACTATAAAAATATAGCCAATCCTAAAACCATGCCTTAGACTCCAGTCTTTGATTTAGAAGACAAACAAGAATAAAGCAGGAGTGTCTCTGGATCTTCATCACAAATAGCAGTGGTCATTGCTTAGCTCCACAGGTGTAGATGACATTCCCCTTCCAGCTGTGATCTGGTCTTGTTGACTGCTTGTTTTGTACTACGCCCAGTGCTAGCAGCTAACTGAGGACACAGCAGGGGGGTTCTACAGACAGGATGCTAGCCCTTAAGGACCTTAAAGTCTTAAGAGAGAAAGTACTGGAGATAGATAGATCAGACCACATAGAGCTTTAGCATTGCCTGGAAGTTGCTTTCATAAACCTCAGTCCGACTTTGTTAAAATTCTCTTTTGTATTCTTTGTGCCACAGGAATATAGCTCCAGGGAATCACCTGGGCAGAGATCACAAGATCATTGTAGCTGAAGACAGGGTGGGCAGAGGTCCTGAGCTCCTCTAGGGGAGCAGGTGGGATTAATCTGGGTGGAGGTCATGAGGCTGTTGTAGCTGAAGAAGGGATTGCACCAAAATGGGATGATGGGATTAGAACCCTTAAAAGTGCTGTGCTTCTGCACAGAAGTAGGAATTTCAGTTATGACCAATGTGCCTGCCAAAAGATCTCATTTGTTTCTCATATAAAAGAATCTATATGAAAAAGATTGCCATAAATCAGATGTTTGTAGAAGTTGGTTTGTATACATCCATTTATTTTCTCATTTGTTTTGGCCTTTGTATAGGTGGGAATTCACAGAAATAAAACTGATGTGCTTACAAGGGTATTAACCATAATTTTTCAGGCTTTACCTTGTGGGGTTCAGAGTATTCCTGGAACTGGAATGCAGTCGACGAAGGGCCCAAGAGGGACATTGTCAAGGAACTTGAGGCAGCCATCAGGAGCAAAACTGACCTGCGTTTCGGCCTGTACTATTCCCTTTTTGAATGGTTCCATCCGCTCTTCCTTGAGGATCAATCCAGTTCATTCCATAAGCGACAGTTTCCAGTGTCTAAGACGTTGCCTGAGCTCTATGAGTTAGTGAACAAGTACCAGCCTGAGGTCCTGTGGTCCGACGGGGATGGAGATGCCCCAGACAGCTATTGGAACAGCACCGGCTTCCTGGCCTGGCTGTACAATGACAGGTGTGTGCACGTCACCCCTAACGCTCCTAAGATATTTATAACGGCGTAACTCCTCTATTGAAATACTTCCTTTTAGGCTTGCTGGTGGTGTGATGGGGGAGGAAATCATTGTTCACAACTCTTATTAGATATCCCAATATTCGCTCAAAATAATCAAGAGTAAACAAATCACAACTCAGTAAGAAACAGCTCAGTCTGATTTTGAAATCAGAGTTAAAAAAAAAATCACAAGATCAAGAACTTTGAATGTGTTAATTTTGTGGGTTCCCCTTTTATCTCCTACACTTGCTTTTTTGGCCCCTGTCTGGGATCACTCTGTTTATTCGTCATGACTTCTAATTAGGCGGTGATCTTTGCTGCCCCGGTAGCCTCGCCCTGGTCTGCGTCCTCTTTCCCTTCAGCAGCAGCGCTCTCCCCCGCGCCTTCCCGTTCTTTCCTGTTGATCCCCAGCATGTTCCAGGCTGCCCCCTTACGACAGTCAGTTCTGACTGGCTTCACCCAGGAGCACATTTCCATTTGTACTAGAAGGTGCCTGGCATTGTGCCAGGAAGTTAGCCCACCTTCTACTTGTGCTTCCTGGGCCCGCAAAGGGCAAAGATTCTGGAGAACTCTTGAGAATTAAAATAGCAGTGTCTCCAGGTACGTCTTCCAAGGGACAAGACGGGGAGTCACCTGCTTCAATGTGTGAGTGAAAATTGTCCCCGGGCTAACAGTTTCACCTGCTAGGATCAGTATTGTGGGGATGTTTCACATAATGCCAATAGCAGATTATTCTGAGATTTTTATACCTCTTAAGCATAACTGTAAGAGAAAGAGAAGAGCTTGAACGTATGTATGAGATTATTTAGTCAGTGGAAAGACAAATGTCTTGAATGTAAGTCCAGTTGTGGCTGCATTCACAATATTGGGGGGCCTCAATAGTTTAATACTCTTCTAAGTGCTGTTTGTGTTGCGAAGTGGGCTAAGAGTTTTATGTAAATTACTGTTGTTCTAATAGTAGATAAGGAAGTTCATCATAGAAAAGTTAGGTAACTAGCGCCAGGTCTGGGAGTCAGAATGTTATGCAGCCGAACTCTAATCAACCCATGTCTATTTGTCTTTAGGCCAATGCGCTTCCCACTAGGTTGTGCCATGGTCCCTTTTCAGGAGTATATTTCAGTTAGACCTCTTTTCAATGACATGTTCTTTTATGTAAAAAACATATTTTTTGCTTAAAACAATTATACTTTTCATTTCAGCCCAGTTCGGGACACAGTAGTCACCAATGATCGCTGGGGACTTGGCAGCATCTGTAAGCACGGTGGCTACTATACCTGCAGGGATCGCTACAACCCAGGACATCTTCTGCCACATAAATGGGAAAACTGCATGACAATAGACAAGTTTTCCTGGGGCTATAGGAGAGATGCTGGAATTAGTGACTATCTTACAATCGAAGAATTGGTGAAGGTACGGTAAAATTCTGGTGGTTATTATTGTAATGATCTTACGTATCATTATGTAAGCCTGGTGTGGTTGTGTGGGAATTGTTTCTTATAATTTGTATAGCTCAATGGCCTACAGACACCGGGTATTATTCTATCCTCTATGTTTACTCGTCCAGATACTGACTACACGCACACATGAACACACACACATATTAAAGACGGAATTGTTTTATCTGAGAACTACATTATTCCTAATTTTTTAGCAACTTGTGGAAACAGTTTCATGTGGAGGAAATCTTTTGATGAATATTGGGCCGACACTAGATGGCACCATTTCTCCAATTTTTGAGGAGCGATTAAGGCAAATGGGGACTTGGCTAAAAGTGAATGGAGATGCTATTTATGACACCCAGACTTGGAAAGCCCAGAATGACACTGTCACCTCGTATGTGTGGTAAGTCACTCATGTTACCAAGTGCTACTGGACAGAGTAAGGTATTTAACATTTCTTAGAGATACAAAGAGAGGCATGGGATAAAAAGAGAAATCAGGTGAGTACCTACGTATACAAAAGCATTTCCAAACTGTGAATTAGCAAGTTTTTGAACACTTATTTTTTGTAAAATTGAACTGAAATCATCTCTAGATATCTCCTAATGGTGATAAATTTTGGTGACATATCTCCTAATGGTGATGAATTTTACCTAAAAGTAGTCAGCTCTTAATGAAAAATCGTAAGCCATTCAGACTTGGGGAAGCTGCTCAATCAATGGTTACTCCGAAACAGACACAACTGTTGGTCAGTTCTGTAAATTCCAACTTTTGTAGATGTTGCATTTTATCAAATTAGCAGGCGAGAGGTACCCGAGGGCAGAGAAAATACTAGATTAAAAATGAGCCAAAATAAAGAGGATTCTGGGAAGATGTTGAAATACGAAGTACCAGGAATCTGTCTCCCCACCTAGACAATAATTGCTGTGGTAAAGTTTGTCTGATGGCCGATAAGCACGAGAAAGGTACTCAACATAACTAATCATTAGAGAAATGCAAATCAAAACAATGATGAGATACCATTTCACATCCATTAGCACGGATACTATAAAAAACAGAAAATAACAAGTGATATGGAGACATTGGAACCCATATGCACTGTTAGTGGGTAAACAGCCTGGCAATTCCTCAAAAAATTAAAAATAGAATTGCTGTATGATCCAGCAGGGTCTCTAAGAGATACTTGTACACTTTGTTCACAGCAGCATCATTCACGATAGCTGACATTTAGAAGCAACCCAAGTAGCCACTGACAAATGAATGGATAAATGTGGAATGTGATTCAGCCTTGAAAAGGAAAGACATTCTGGCACATGCTACAAGCTGGATGCCCATTAAACCAGTTACGAAAAGACAAATACTATACGATTTCACTTATATGAGGTACTTAGAGTAGATAAAAACCAAAGAGACAGAAAGTAGAATGGTGGTTGCCAGGGGCTGGGGGAAAGGAGGAAATAGGGAGTGATTATTTTATGGATACAGAATTTTAGTTGCACGAGATGGAGAGTTGTGGAGATGGGCAGTGGTCATGGTGGCATCGTGAGTGTATTTTATAACACTGAACTACATACTTAACACATTTAAGATGGTTGGTTTTATATGTATAAAAATAAATTTAAAAATGAGAAAAATTGGCCCCAAATAATGGCATTATTTTATTTTATTTAAAAACTTGTAACTTGTCAATATTATTCTGATAAACTTAAACCTGAAGTTTCTTCGAAATGAATAATGTAACTTACTAATTTGTCTTTCAACTAGTATCTCAAAAGTCCTGCCTCAAGCCTCTCTCTGAGCTTGGGTAGGTTCTGTATCTGAATCTGACTTTGTAAATGTGACGGTTTCTGATGTAGGGACTTAACAGATATAAGAGCAGTTATTAGTAAAGCTCTAAACATTCACCTTCTGTCAACACTTGAATATTGCCTGATCAAATGGAAATCGAATGATTAGACTCAGTGTTCTTCAATGTACTTCCTTTGTGACTTTAAAAAAAGTGTCCGTCCATTGAAGAAAATGAAGTTAGGCAATGTAGACAGAAGCAAATAATTGTGGAATTTTAGGATGCTGGATCTGGGAGAAGCACCATGAGAACTCAGTATCAGTCTCTCAGGTTACAGAGGATAGTTGAAATATGATCTTGGAATTTGCTGCCGTACTTATATTTGAACACAAGGGTATCTGATCTGAGACTTTGCAACGATTAACCATTGTTCTATTAAGTGTTTATTTTGATAAATATAAACATGGTTAATATAGGCAGGAGTCTGGCTCCTGCCAGCTTCCGCGGCCCGAGTAGCCGTGTTCTCCTGCCCGACTCCAGGGGCTCCCGGCCCTCGGGTTCATCGCGTGTACCCATGCTCCTTCTAGAGGTCATCTGCAGATTCCCAAGTCAACTCTGGAAAGCCTTCAGGAGGTTAGCCTTGGCTTCCTATCCTGAGAACTCTTCCTAACATGCTTCTTAGTGATTTTAATATTTATAGTCACAGTTCTTCTAGTTCACGGTACCCCTTCTCTTCCAGGGATCTAGTCAATCCCTTCACTACCCCTTCCTTGCTCAGGCCCTTTAGGCCGCACATTACCAATAGCTGCGCCCTTCCATCACTTCAGTTGGAAGCATCTTATAGTCAGCTCACTCCATATGACACTTCATCCACAAAGGGCTCATTCATCCAATGATCCATCCACTTTTAACCCTGTCACCTGTCTCTGTCCTCCTGTCCTCCTCCTCTCCAAGTCAGGTTCTCTGGCCTACCCCTCACGGACACCCTCAACTTATTTACCCTCTCTCCCTTTGTCATACTCACTTGGCAAAGCATCGGCTTTCATTAAATTCAGCTCTACTTATTCAAGCCTGCCCCTGGAACACACCCACCTACCCACAGGCATAATTCCATATATACATACTCAATATAACATTAAATCACTTTTAGCTTTAAGGCCTACCCTTGTGTCCTGGATCCCCTCCCAAATCTTCCACCCAATGATTATTACAGCAATTCCTCTCTTTTGCTCCCCATCTTCAGTTTCTCCCTCTTTATTATATCCTTTCTCATCAGCATTTAAATAAGTTATTGCTTTCATCTTTAAAAAGTACTCTTGGCTCAGCCCATAGCTCAGTGGTTAGGACGCCAGCCATATGCACCTGGGCTGGTGGGTTCAAACCCGGCCTGGGTCGGCTAAACAAACAAACAAAATACCTGGGCATTGTGGCGGGTGCCTGTAGTCCTAGCTACTTGGGAGACTGAGGCAAGAGAATCGCTTGAGCCCAAGAGTTTGAGGTTGCTATGAGCTGTGATGCCATGGCACTCTGTCTCAACAGAACCAAAATAATAATAAAGTACTCTTTTTTGTAAGGGGATGGGCTGGGTCTCACTCTGTCACCTGCTCTGGTATGCAATGGCATCATCATAGCTCACTATAACCTCACACTCCTGGGCTTAAGTGATCCTCCTGCCTCAGCCTCCCAAGTGGCTGGGGACTACAGGTGTGTGCCATTATGCCCAGTTAATTTTCTTTTCTTTTCTTTCTCTCTCTCTCTTTTTTTCCTTCCTTCCTTCCCCTCCCTCCCTCCCTCCCTCCCTCTCTCCCTTCTTTCCTCCCTCCCTCCCTTCCTTCCTTTCTTCCTTCCTTCGAGGAGGGTCTTTCTATGTTGCTCAGGTTATCTTGAATTCACAGCCTCAAATGATCCTCCTGCCTGTGTCTCCCAGAGTTCTGGGATTTACAGGCATCAGCCAGTGCGCTCAGCCTAAAAGTACTCTTTTGACTTTACTTATATTCCCATCTACCTTCCCATTTCTCTCCTCTCCCTGATAGTAAAACATCTTGAAAGAATTGTTTTTACTTGCCATCTCCAATTTCTTGCTGCAGTTTTTCTCCTAACCCTTACTCTGGATGGGCTTCTGCCCCCGTCCTCCACTAAGTTTCTGTGACCATGGCTCCAGTGATGTCCTCCTTGCTAAATCCAGGCGTTACTTCCCAGTTCTCATCTTCTTCCTCAGTTGATCACTGTCTCTCCTGGTTTGACTGTACCTGGTTGCTGCTCTTTCTTAGTCTCTTTTGCTGGTTCTACTCATTTCCCAAACTCCAAATCTGGGGCTTAGTCCTCAGACTCTCTATTCTCTGTTTATTTATTTATTTTTAAATTTACTTTTTACTCAGTACAGTGGTATTAGCCTAGCTCACAATAACCTCACATTCCTGGGTTCAAGTAATCCTGCAGCTTCAGCCTCCTGAGTAGCTGGGACTGCAGGTGCCTGCCTTGACACCTGGTGCATTTTTCTATTTTTAGTAGAGACAGGGTGAGGACCTTGTTCCTGCTCAGGGTGATCTCCAATTGCAGGCGTGAGCCTTCTCTATTTATCTTAATTACCCAGGTTATTTCTTCCATTTCCATGGCTCTGATTGCCGCATTGATGACTTCCTTCTGAATTTCCTCCTTGACATTTCCACCCGGATGCGGAAGGCCTGACTGTAAACTAGCTCTACACCTGGTCTTCCCATCTCACCAAAGGGCTGTCAGGGCAAAAGCCCTGGAGCCCTTAACTTCCCTTTTGTTTATGTCCGCAGCCAATCCCTGAGAGCAGATGCCGTCATCCTTGTAGTTGAAGTCCATCCAGGTCTGACCACCCCCTCATCCTCCTGGTTTCCCCTGTTTCACCCCTGCCTGGATTAGTTCAGTAGCTGCTTGACCGATCTCTGTTTCTTCCCTTGCCCCTTTGATCTGTTGGCCGCAAAGCAATCAGAGTAAACTTTTATAAAAAGTCACGTTATGTCACTCCCATGCTTTAACTCCTCCTATGGCTTCCAGTCAGAGAAAGGGCCATACACGGCCTCATCTAATCTGGCTTTCTCTCTGAGCCTCTGATCTAATCTGTGGTCACCTCTCCTTCCCTCTCTGTCCTTCAGCCACCCTGCCCGCCCTGCTGTGGTGTCAGGGCCAGCTGCTGAGCAGGGGCTCCTGCCCTTGCTGTCCTCTCTCCCTGGAAGGCTCTCTCCAGTTCCCCCCATTTCCTCAGCGCCTTAGTGAAATCTTTAAAACTGGAGATGCAGCATTGAACCAAGACAGTAAATATCTGTTGAATAATTGAATGGATAAACCAATTCTGTTTTCTTTGTGGTGCACACTCCTCTTACCTTTTCCTTTATTCTCATTCATCCTTTACGTCTCAGATTAAATGCCATTTTTTTTTTTTTTTTGGAGAGGCTTCTGATGCTACTCTAAAGAGATCCTATTGTTTTGCTCTCTCAATTTCCCTTTCTTTCATAGTGCTTATTAAAAATCACACTTTCATATTATCCGGGTGATTATTCAATGTCAGCCCTTGCCAGCAGTCTAAGCGCCTTAAGGACGGGAACGATGTGTGTTTTGTTTTCTGGGCATCCCTAGCCCTGATCGTGCTGACACAGGCGCGTCTTATCCTGCTGGGTTTCCGCGTATAAACACCTGGCTCTGGCATCGCACCCCTTTCACTCACCCCTCCGCCTGTCAGCCCCGTGACAGCATCTGATGAACAGGGGATACTGGCCCAGGAACGTCTTTCTTCCCTGTTAGTGTTGGGGGAGTGGAGGGGAGCGGTGCCTTTTGTACAGCATAGGGCTATTTTTCCTCCCCTTCTATTAATGGGAACCTTGGTAAGTATTTACTAAATGGAAGTATCTCTGTAAAATAATCGCAGACCTGACCCATAAATAAGGAGAAACACCAGGTTATTACGCTTTTTAATTTTTTTTCTTTTAACAAGGTACACATCCAAACCTAAAGAAAAACGGGTCTATGCCATTTTCCTTAAATGGCCCACATCGGGAAAGCTGTTTCTTGGCAAGCCCAAAGCTACTCTGAGGAAAACAGAGGTAAGAGGGAATTTTACCTTCTTTATTGCTTGGAACTGCTGACTAAAGTACCTTGATGAAAACATAACTTCTAAGCTTTAAGGGGGAAGACTTTTTTTGTGTTCTTCTCATACCTCATAAGGGTAATTTTAAAATGAGCTCCATCACAGTAATGTTTGGCCAAAATCTTTGAAACTTCTTGTTCCCAGAAAACTAAACTGATAAAATATTTACATCATCTCTGCGCATAGCACTATAAAACGGACATTATTCTCCACAATCATTCTGTGTTTTTCAAGTTCCCTGCATGCATCCAAAATTACCCTTTTCATAAAACTGGAATTCAGATACTTTCCCTGATACCTTACCAAAGAGCACATCTGAACAAAAGTAAGATGTCCTGACCCTGCATTTGAAGTTTAGAAAACATTCTGGAGAAAGCTGAACATTAGTCTAAATGTTGTAACCACTAGGTCTGACCTTTGAGAAATTGATCCAGGGTGGCGGCTGTGGCTCAGTGGGTAGGGCGCTGGCCCCACATACCGAGGGTGGCGGGTTCAAACTTGGCCCCAGCCAAACTGCAACAAAAAATAGCCAGATGCTGTGGCAGGCGCCTGTAGTCCCAGCTGCTCTGGAGGCTGAAGCAAGAGAATCACCTAAGCCCAGGAGTTGGAGGTTGCTGTGAGCTGTGATGTCACAGCTCTCTACTGAGGGCAATAAAGTGAGGCTCTGTCTCTAAAAAAAAAAAAAAAAAGAAAAGAAAAAGAAACTGATCCCTTTGGAGGTGAAATGTCCAGATGGTTTTCCTTGCACTGCCTTTCTGCATTTTATTTCCAACATTTGTAGTTTGTCAGGAAGAAAGACGATAGACCTCAAATCTAATGTTTAATTACAGTGTAGTAGCTGTATAAAATTGATTATTTTCAAATTTTATTTATATTCTTCTTGGTGCTAATTGATATAATTCAAAAGTTCATGGGGTTTTTTTTTTCCCCCCCATTGGAAAAAAATTTCTGTGTAAGTCCTGGGGAGATTGGTTCCAGAATCATTTTCTCTTCAGCATTTTCTCCACTCTGACACATCATTCTACCTTTACTATTCATTTTTTAAAAAATGTTTTAACTCTCAAGCTTTATTATCATTATTATTTCGAGGCAGAGTCTCACTCTGTCACCCTGTGTAGAGTGCTGTGGCATCATCATCATTGCTCACAGCAACCTCAAATTCTTGGGCTCAAGTGATCCTCCTGCCTCAGCCTCCCAAGTAGCTGGGACTACAGGCACCCAACCTGATGCCTGGTTAATATATATATATATATATGCATATATATATATATGTATGTATGTATGTGTGTGTATATATATATATATATTTTTTTTTTTTTTTTTAAGTAGAGATAGAATCTCCATCTTGCTCAGGCTGGTCTTGAACTCCTGTGCTCAAGCAGTCCACTGCCTCAGCCTACCAGAGTGTTAGGATTACAGGATGAGCCACTGCTCCTGGCTTACCTTTACAATTCTTCCACAACCCCTGCACATTTTTATTTCCCTCTTGAGAGTGACATGGAAGCAAGAGTATAGAAGGAATGTAGATGTATTCACTTAAGTGGATCAAGAGTTAAAACGCCTTGTGAATCACTAAATAAAGGTAAAAAAATGAATGTCCTATCTGTAGTGTGTGTGTGTTTTTTTTTTTTTTAGAAATACCAATCACTCCAATAGAAAGTGAGTCAAAGAGATGCACTTGGAGACATTTATATGTCTGTTTTTAATTTCAGGTAAAACTACTGGGCTACGGACAGCCACTTCGCTGGGTTTCTTCGGCGACCAGTGGCATCACAGTAGAACTGCCACAGCTAACCGTTGGTCAGCTGCCCTGCAAGTGGGGCTGGACTCTGGCATTAACCAATGTGACCTGAAGTGTGGCAGAGTGGCCAGTGCCGCAGTCCGTCCACAGCTAGGCAAGGCCAGCTTTCGATCATGGTAGCACATGGAGAAAGCCATGAGAAACTGGACAAGAAGAATCAAGTAATTATTTAAGCAGTTCAGCCCCTTTCCTCTTTCTATTTTTTCCCCTGCATTATCCATGTAACCATTATTTTAACTTTTAAGTGCACTCTTGCATTAAAGTCCCTTCCCATTGTTGATTTTGTTTCCGCGGATGTCTCCGCGGGGAAGCTTTTTTTGTTGTTTTAAAGTAGGCAGGAAGGGATGTTAGGAACTGTAAGTTACCCCTCACAATGTTATGTTGAAGTCGTAACCTTCAATGTGACTGTACGGTGGTGCATGGTTTAACGGCGGGGATGTACACTTAGGTCACCCTGGAAGGCACGGCCCCTACACCCCAACAGCCTGTTTGCTCCCAGACTGCAATCCGTACAGCCCATACTACCCTGAATACAGTAGGCAACAGAAACACCACTCTTTAGCTATTTGTATGTCTAAACATAGAAAATGCAGGGTAAAAAAAGGCATAAATGATAAAAAAATGGTACATTTGTTTGGGGCTTGAATGGAGCTTGCAGTACTGGAAGCTGGGTGAGGAGAGAGGAGTGGGGCGTGACTGTGAAGGTCTTGGATGTTACTGTGCGTCACTGCAGACATTATACACTGCACACCGAGGCTGCACTACATTTACAGAAAAATGTTTCCTTAATAATTAACCTTAGCTTACTGGAACTTTTTACTTTATAAATTTTTTGATGTTGCTGTGAGCTGTGATGTCATTGCACTCTATCGAGGGTGACAAAGTGAGACTTTGTCTCAAAAAAAAATTAAATAAATAAATAGGCAGTGCTGTAGCTCAGTGGGTAGGGTACCGGCCATATACACTGAGGCTGGCAGGTTCGAACCCAGCCTGGGCCAGCTAACCAACAATGACAACTGCAATGAAAAAATAGCCAGACGTTATGGTGGGCACCTGTAGTCCCAGCTATTTTGGGAGGCTGAGACAAGAGAATCACTTAAGCCCAGGAGTTGGAGATTGCTGTGAGCTGTGATGTCGCAGCACTCTACCAAGGGCAACATAGTGAGACTCTGTCTCAAAAAAAAAAAAAATCATTGTTTGGATCACCACTATTAATATTTTACTACATATTCTTCCAAGTTTTTTTGTTTGTTTTTAAGTGACAGAGGTGTGGAATCGGAGGTATGGGTCTATTTTTGTAGATGGGCTAATTTGAGGTACAATTTAAATTCGTGAATTTGCTTGCTGTATTTGCCTTCAAGCAAATTGAAGTTGAAAAACTAGTTAAAATTTAGGAAGTCTATTCAGATTTTCCCTAAGAATGAAGCAAAAATAATACTGATTTTGATGACATTTAAAGAAAAACTTATTAAAGAACTCATTCTCGTCAACAAAAGGTGTTTAATACGGCCCTATCTACAGGTTTCATGTTGTCACAATTAAATGCAGACATCGCACTGTTTCCAAAAATCCTTCAAATAGTGAAATAAAACACTATTACATTTATTATTAAAATCATGCTAATGTTGAATATTTTAAAACAATGACTCTTTGTTGAAGTTCCTGCAGCTATCAAATTAAAAAATCTTTTTTTTAGAAATAGGGTCTCTGTTACCCAGGCTGGAGTGCAGTGCTGTGATCAAAGCAATCTTCAGCCTCCAAGTCCTGGCTCAAGTGATCCTCTTGTCTCAGTCTCCACAGTAACTTGAGTACAGGTGTATGCCACCACACCCAGCTAATTGTAAAACATTTTTGAACAGGGTCTTGCTATGTTGCCCAGACTGGTCTCTACTCCTGGGCTCAAGAGATCCTCCCAACTCTGCCTCCCAAAGTGCTGAGATTACAGGCACGAGCCATCAAACCTTGCCAACAAGCCAATTTTTGAAATTATGCCTAAGTATTTACATGGATAAATAATAGTCCTAAATCCCAATGAACGTTTTACGAGAGATGTGTGGAGACTTACATGATCCCAATACTAGACTAAGAAAAACAAAAGGAAACAAAATCTAAGCCAAACAGTGTTACAGGAATTTTAACACAGAAGTAGAGTCATCTATTTGTTTAAAGAAGTATTTTTAAAACAAAACCTGTCAACCTCTTAAATTCCGTCTTTTCCTTTTAAAGTTGAGAATAAAGGGGAAAGATGGAAATATCTAAGCAAATTATAGTTAGCTACAGGATTTAGTCAATGAGCTATCAGGGAGCTAAATGACAAAATACAGCTCAGTATTAAGATATGCTAAAAAAAAGGCTTCATCAATAACCAGGCACTATGTATGAAAAAGTATGAGATCCCAAGTTTAAGTTTATTTTAGGTGTATCTTGTGAAATATACTATAACCTGGTCTCAACAAGGATTTCAAAACACTAGCAAATTCATAAAATTATCTGGTATGAAGGGCAAGAATTATGTGAGGATAACTAAAAATCAGGCCTCATTACTTTTTTAAGACAGTAATTTTCATCCTGCAACTAATTAACCTTTTTTCTAGAGTTACTAATAGGTACAAAATTGCCTTATTTAAATTAAGTTTTGATTTACCTTTAATGACTAGAGAAATAGTGAAGGTAAGCCAAACTAGATTATTAGACTAAATAATCTAGACATCGATATTTAAATATAGATTATCACTTTGATAACATTTTAAATTCATTATATATCCTTTTAAAATATGGACATCACTGTAATAAAATTTTATCTCCTTATGATTGCCTACTGAAGCAACGTAATTGTTCTAAAAGTTCAGTCTATTCAAATAAACATAAATTAGGACATCACAGAACATGACAAAGATGTTTTGCCTTCTGTTCATTTTTGAAAGTAAAAGACCTGGTTAGATGCTTTTCTTAATTTCCAAACAAAATATTATACCAATTTTCATATATATGTAGTAACAAACACATTTAGACAAGTTTGAAAGAGAAAATGTAGAAATAGCTTTAATCTCTAGTTAACCAACTCACTGGATTAACTGATGCTCTCCACTCCCTTGGAAAAGCATATCGACTGATGTCGGGGACAAAGTGCAGACCATCAGGGGAATAACCAGACCCTGCCCGTCCATTCCCTATTCCCACTGGCTTCCATGTACGTTACCAAGGGCTATTTGAGTCTGTGACTGCAGTGGATTGAATAGTGTTCCCCAACAATTTATGTCCCCTTGGAACCTAAGAAAGTATTCTCACATGGAAATAGTGTCTCTGGAGATATAATTAAGGTAAGTACTCAGATAAGCTCATTTGGGGTATGAGTGGGTCCTGAATCCAACGAGAGTATCCTTATAAGGGTGACAAAGCGAGACTCAAAAAAAAAAAAAAAGAAAAAGAAAAAGGAAAGAGACATAGAGAGACGCAGAGAAGACAATGAGGCCAAGATCGGGAATTATGCTGCCATAAGCCAAGCAATGCCTGGGACCCCCAGAAATTGGAAGAGGTAAGGGGAGAGTGGAAGGATCGTCCCTAGAGCCTTTAGGGGGAGCATGGCCATGTTGTTTGCACCTTAATTCTGGGCTTCTACCTGCCACAACGGTGAGAAATAAGTTTCTGCTGTTGTAAACCACTCAGTGGGTGATCTGTTACAGTAGCTCTAGGAGAATAACACAGTTACCAAACAAACTGATTATGCCAGTTGAATTCCTTATGGCAACTACACACACCAAAGACATGAGTGTGAAGACTTGTAGTTTCTATGAATGCCAAACTGAATACTTGGGAAAGACTAGATAAAAGTAAATTCCCTTTAAATAGTAAAAATTTACAAGAATCCTACACCTCTGGTTCACACCTATGTAATCCAATGCATGTGATTTGTACAAGAAAGCTAAGTAGGAAACACCTACCAGGGGACCTGTCCTGGAAGGCAGCTGTGCTGACCACAGCTACACATCCCAGCTCAGCGATCTATAATGAAAAGTTAGAAAAAACCTGGGTCCTACAGCAAATAATTGGCAAATACAGAACATTTACATTTTAAGTTACAATGTCTAAGAATACGTATGTATACACACATGTGTGCATATGCATATATATATATGATTTTTTTCTCATGATACCCTGCTTTAAATGATTCTTTGGATTAGCCAAGCAACTATGCGCTTCAGACGGGAGGGCCCTTGCTGTACGATTAGAAGGCAAATCTGTTATGTGTAAGGCCAGTTAACTTGAGGTTTTTAACTTATCTCCTCAATTGCCACAGCTCTACAGGTGCAGAGAATTCCAGGTGATAATTTTTAGCTAATCAAATTTCTATCCTTACAAGGCCATTACCTGTTCAGTTTCAAATTTTCCCTGTTTGAAATCCTGGTTTAATATTGCTAGAAGAGATGCATGTCCATCATACATTCATTCCCTAATTTTTCCTTCACTCTGCTATTAATGACAATATTATGTTCTGTCTTTTTTTTTTTAGAGACAGAATCTCACTTTGTCACCCTCGGTAGAGTGCTGTGGCGTTACAGCTCACAGCAACCTCCAGCTCTTGGGCTTAGGCGATTCTCTTGCCTCGGCCTCCCGAGTAGCTGGGACTACAGACACCCACCACAATGCCCGGCTATTTTTTGTGGTTGTTGCAGTTTGGCAGGGCTAGGTTCGAACCCGCCACCATCAGTATATGGGGCCGGCACCCTACTCACTGAGCCACAGGTGCTGCCCTGTTCTGTAAAACTTTGAAAAGAAGCATTTGCCCTCCTCTCCACTTTTACCTGTTTTTAGTTTGCTTTGTTTTGTTTTGAAATTCTAGGCTCCAAGCCTAGCATGCCTTAGAAGAGAATACACAATTTATTTTCTATCTTCTACTATGAAGTTATATGTTATGTTAGAAGAACGTAAAATGTTATCACTGAAAATATTTTGTATTACTGAAAAAAAATGTATCTAATTTACTGATACCCAATGATTCATTTATTTCTGCCCTAATTACTCTTCTAAATGCAAGACTATAGATGTAATACTACAGACAATGAATTATTTCTTTTTCAGAAGGTGATGTGATTTACTTTTTTCTAAATGAACAAGTTAAAAGAAAGCACCAACTATACTGCTAATTAAAATGAAACTTATGTTATGGGACAAATAAATTAATGGCTGAAAAATATAAAATCATCAAAACCATATTTTACTAAAATAGTTTATTGCAATAAGATATTCACTGTACTCAAAATCAATACAAAGTAAGTTATTAAAATTATTTACATACAAATGAATAAAACTATATAATTAATAACAGCTGTAAGTAAACATTTTGCCTTGGTGTCCAACCCACGGCCCATGGCCACATGCAGATTACGTGAGGACTTTTTTGCTTATCTGTGGTGGCGTTTATCATGAAAACAATGTACAGACCTATTTTTTTTTTTTGGCTTATCAGCTTTTGTTAGCGCTTGTGTATTTAACGTGTGACCCAAGATGATAGTTCTTCTCCCTATGTGGTACAGAGAAGCCAAAAGGTTAGACACACCTGCAAACCTAAATAAACACATAACTTTCAAAGGCTTGTTAATAAAACCTTAGAAAATACAGCAAAGAAACAGCAAAGAAAAAAAAATAGCTGATCGTAGCTTTTAAAATCCACTGATTTCTGTAAGGAGAACAGTCCTCCATCAAGGTATATTTGAGATGATTAATTTATTCCTTTGAAGGGTAGCTGGAGAAAAGTCTGATTCACTTTTGTTTATTGTAGTCCAGAGAACATTATAATTAGTTAAATAGCATATTTTCCAAACTTCATACATCCTACACCTACTTCCTCAACATATTTTTCCTCAGTATTAATATCAAAGTGCACTGCATTTCATATTATATAAATTAAAAAGTATCTACATTAGTTTTTAGCTAGTTTGGAACTATTATCCATGGGGTAAACAACTATTAGCAATTCTGATATTGGCATGTGTGTACACTTAGATATGCCCACAAAAACCGGTCTGTGTGAATTTAAAAAAATATATTAAGATGCCAAATAAATCTATTTCATTATGAAATGAAGACTTTGATTAAGAATATATTTTTATTAGGCATTTTGGTAACAAATTATTACTCTAGGTATAGTTGATTTTTTCAGTGTTTTTGTTTTTTAAAAAGAAAATGAATCCCACTGTGGCTTTTCTTGAAGGAACAATCATTTCTCCAGTTGTTGAGGGGTACTAAAAGCTTCATACACATTAGCAGCAAAGTCTTTCACTTGCTCCATCATCAACAGATCCTAGCAAAGATGACAATGTAACATCAGAGTTTGCAAAATGTATAGGTAATTTGAATTCATTTCTACATTTAAACAATGAGATTAGGTCTAAGTTTTGTGGTCAGGCCAAGAAGCAAACCATTTAAGAAAAGGAAGTTTTAAAAATACTAAATTCTGGCTCAGCACCTGTAGCACAGTGATTAGGGCACCAGCCACATACAGTGAAGTTGGCAGGTTCAAACCCGACCCAGGTCAGCTAAAAAACAATGACAACTGCAACAAAAAATAGCCAGGCGTTGTGGTGGGCGCCTGTAGTCCCAGCTACTTGGGAGGCTGAGGCAAGAGAATCACTTGAGTCCCAGAGTTTGAGGTTGCTGTGAGCTGTGATGCCATTGCACTCTACTGAGGGCAACATAATGAGACTTTGTCTCAAAAAAAACAAAAAGCAAAAAAAACTACTAAATTCTAGGAGATAGTTACGAGTTTCTCAAATGAGCAATGGTGGTATTATAATTATTCAAGTGTGACTTTGAGGAAAAACTCCCAAATAGTTTTCAAATGCATTTTTGTGTATGTCAAGAGCAAGATAAGTATTTGCTGCACGAATGAGTATAATTAAATGCACTAAGACAAAGGGTAATTTTCCTGGACACTGACATAACATGGTTAAAGCATATTACTTTCTAGCAGATCTAACGAGTACATGTAGTATGTGCCTACTTTGTATATACACAAACTATATCTATATACCTTATTTGTTTCTATTTTTGTTATTAAAAAAATTTTTTTTATTTCAAAATATTAACGGGGTACAAGCTTTTTTGGATACCCTGTGATAGTATATACTTTAGAGCAGTGGTTTGCGACCCATAGGAACTGTATTAAAGGGCCGTGGCATTAGGAAGGTTGAGAGCCACTGCTTTAGAGCAAAGGTTCTTAACACTTCAAGTGGTTTCTGAATGTAAAGGAAAAAAACTGTATCTTTATTTTTATTAACTTTTAACTAAAGCTGGCATTTCCTTCAGTTGTGAATGTAAGCAACAAACTGTAATGGCATTAGCAGGATGTGTCAATTTGTGTTCAACAGAAATCATAGGACAGTTGTGGTAGTTACCAGAACTCTCATTACATCTTGATTTAAGGCATGATAAAGAAGCAATATTGCTACATCATAAATTTGATTTTAAAAGATGTTTTGAAAACAATATATAATTGGTTTCCTTTAAAACCTTATGTGTTTTACTGTAGACATTTACAGACATTATTCTGAGAAGGGGTCCACAGGCTTCACTAGATGGCGAAAGGGTCCCTGCAGAAAAGGTTGAGGGCCTTGTGAATGTCAACAAATGGGATGTAAACCTGGCACGTAATTTTTTATGTATCAAAAAACCTAAGTGAGCATGTCTTGATCTCAACCAGTTTGTGGTTAAATTCTCTCCACAGACCAGGTGTATTGGCTTGTGCTTGTAATCTGAACCCTTTGAAGAGGCCAGAGGGGAGGACTGCTTGAGGTCAAGAGTTTAAGATAAGCCTGGACAGCAGAGTGAGACCCTGTATCTACACAAACTAAAAATAAAGAAAATTAGATGGGCATGGTGGTACATGCCTACAGTCCCAGCTACTTCCTACCTTTCTCAGCAATACTATCATCTTAATAACTTCTACCACAGCAATCAGTAATGTATGGCCAGCAGGCCAAAGTTACTGCTGCCTGTTTTTATATTTAAAGTTTTATCAAAATAGCCACACTCACTTGTTCATGTATTGTCTATTACTGCTTTAATGCTGCCAGAGCAGAAGTGAACATTTTCCATGGAGAACGTACATTGCACAAAGCCTAAAATATTTGTTATCTGGCCCTTTACAGAGTTTGCCAACCCTGTTCTGTAGCATTCCCACAGCACGATCTCCTTTGCACTATATACCTTTGTAGTTGAAGTAGCAGCAATTCAAAAATATTAATTTTAAGTAAATTAATACTCGAAAGAAGGCAAAAGTTTCATGCAAGATAAAAATAGTAGAACATATGACAATTTATTAAGTAGACCACTTGGTATTTTAACTCAGAAGTCATAGGTATAAAATCGGTGGATATCTTGTCAATCGATGGTGTAAGTGTATAAATTTAACGTATGTGTAGTTACACTAAAAAAATTTTACTGGACATTAATATCAATGGTGTTTTCATTAGGTTGAAGCCATTTGTTTTTATTACCAGCATAGGACACAAAATTGCTTCAGCACTGAGACTGATGTTTTACTCTTGGTTGTATTTCCCACTTATCTGTCAAAACACAGAGGAGGAAATGTGCATGTGAAGGTCCAGCTAAGGACAACATAGTGAAAGCAAGAAAGACGTCCCTTATACTCAGGGCTCAACACGGTCCCAAGAGTAAAAACTCTACACAGAAGACACACTAAGTGTCCCATTGTACATTACTGTAGCAGTTTGCAGTTGAGGTGAACTGCAAGTAATTTGTTTTATTTATGATACAATTTTCAACTTTGGATGTGACTCAAATGAAATCTGTGGATTCAAAGTCACCCTATTAATAACATTTGTCTTATTCAATGCATTGCAAATGCTTTCCTAAGAAAGAAGATGAAATTATAGAAAGTCTAGTTGTTTATTTAGCTTTTAGTGAGCAGATTCTAGACACAATATTAACAGTTATATTTTATTTATTTATTTATTTATTTAAGACGGAGTCTCACTATGGTGCCCTTGGTAGAGTGCTGTGGCATTATAGCCCGCAGCAACCTCAAACTCCTGGTCTTAAGCGATTTTCTTATCTCAGCCTCCCAAATAGCTGGGATTATAGGCGCCTGCCATAACACCCACCTATTTTTCTTTCCTTGTTGTTGTTGCAGTTGTCATTGTTGTTCCAGCTGGCTCAGGCCAGGTTTGAACCTGCCAGCCTCAGTGTATGTGGCCAGTGCCCTACCCACGGAGCTATGGTGCCACCAACAGTTATATTTTGTTAAATACTAAAATGTTTTATTTCTCCACAAAAGATCTATCTCAAGTTTCAATCTTCTTATGAGACACGGCTGAAGGCAGAACATTAATGCAGTATAAACACCTGGACTGACATGCAGTCCTACAGTGTTGGACTACGCCACGGAGGACAATTCTAAGTTACATGTTGTGATCACACATAATTCCTCCTTTATGTGCCACATTGTACATGGAGTTCCAACTTCTAAGTTTTTCTGAACAAATATCACAGAATGTAATTTTATGTTAGACAAACATGATCATACCAAGAACTCAATTTGTTTTTAGTAATACCTCCAAGCTTTCTTCTTACCTGAACAAAATGACTAGGTGTTTCGCTGCAAACCGAATGAATCTGTCCATTTACTATCGGAATTATCTTAGCTAAAGGCAGGCTGACGCTGGAAAGACTGAAAAATCATCACAGTAATAATCATTTTCTGAAATTACCTCTCGGGAAATTAACAACTTAATTATAAAAGTAATACATAGTCACCGAGGCTTACAGAAATCTATAAAAAAGGAAAACACACCAATATAATTTTATAACCTAGAAATGACAACTATAATTGACACAGGGTTAATTTCTTGTAGTTTTTATACATAACTTTGCTTTTTTGGGTTTTTTAACATAAAACTCTAACATTCTGGGTGGCGCTTGTGGCTCAGTGGGTAGGGCGCCAACCCTATACACTGAGGGTGGTGGGTTCAAGCCTGACCCCGGCCAAACTGCAAACAAAAATATAGTTGTGGCGGGCACCTGTAGTCCCACCTACTCGGGAGGCTGAGGCGGGAGAATCACCTAAGCCTAGGAGTTGGAGATTGCTGTGAGCTGTGACGCCACCCTATTCTACAAGGCGACAACGTGAGACTTTGTCTCTAAAACAAAATAAAACTCTCACATTCCAAGCATACTTTTTTTTGCATTTTTATTATTATTAAAAGTTCTTTTAAAGTTTTTATCTGGTTGGTTTTAATATTATAGTAATCCATCCTCTAGCAGTGACAATTTATACCATTAGCTTCCTAGAGTTGGGCATTTCAATTTTTGCCTAATTTGTGTTTCTTTTTAAATTTTTAAAACATTATCTTTTTTTTAGAGAAAGGATCTCACTTGGTTGCCCAGGCTGGAGTACAGTGCTATGATCATAGTTCACTGCAGCCTCAAAAGATCTTCCGGCTTCAGCCTCCTAAGTAGTTAGGACTACAGGTGTGTGCCCTCACATCTGGCTAACTTTTTTTTGTTTTTGCTAGAGATGGGGTCTTGCTATGTTACCCAGGCTAGTCTCAAACTCCTAGCCTCAGGTGGCATAAACACATATAGATATATATCTGTGTATAGATAGAACCCCCATAGAAAACCACTTCTCTACAGTGACCACCTCAAGTTGACCTAATGTTTAACAGACTGGACATGCGTCACATGCATGCATCAGTACAGCAGGCCTAGGTCCTTATGTTGACCAGTCTGTTGACAGTCTCGTGGAGGGTCAACTTACAGAGGTTCTATTATATTTATATATCTACACAGTTTAAGCCTTTATTATTTTATATCATTTTTTAGTCATGCCAAGAGGTCAATCCAGACCTCTTCAAAGAGCTAGATTATTAATTATAAGAAAAATAAACAATTATCCTTGTGTCTTTGTCAGTAGTTAAAAATCTTCCTTTTCTTGACTTACTATGGTGCCTAGAACTTTCAAAACATAATTAACAATAGGGATGAAAATGGGCATAATGGAAATGTTTCTGGTGTTGATTTACAGACCATGAAGTTGGTTGCTGAAATGAAATACAAAAACTTAGATAGAAAATAACGACTGAGTGCCTATATGAGTAAAGAGAAATGAAAGAGCATAAAACAGTCTCTTACTTTGAGAGGCAGCTTAATATGTAACTGAGGAATAAAATAAGGTTGCAATTCAAGGTAGTTTTTACCTGAAAGTGTAGGTAATGAGTACCACAGGAGTTAAGAAAGGAAAGATTGTATCAATGGCTGACAGGGCTATGATGTAATTTTATAATTCTTCAGCATATCAGATCAAGTACTTGTTCATGACATAACAATTACAATTCTTTATCACCACTTGGAAAATATCTAATAACTTGCTATGTACAAATTATAGTGAAACTTTACCAAATGGAGCACCTACCTGGTTTAGGATGTGTCTTGAGCTGAAATTTATTTTTGTGTAACTTAAAAGAACTTTTAAAAGACCTTAGGGTGATATTTAAATTGCTTCAGAAAATAAACTTTATGGCTTTAAGCATTCCAAATGCTCAATGTTAATGGCAAATCATTCTTTTCTAAATAACACAGAAGGAGGTAGGAAGACCAAGAGAAAAACAAAAACCAAAAATAAAAACAACATAGAAGAGCCCCAGAGAATTGGGCAAATGATATCTTGACCTATGTGTTTAAGAATTAAATTTGATATTACACAGATATATTGCATATTAGTTACTATTTACCCAAATTTTAATAGATGAGTTTATAGTCAATAAACATTGATTTAGAACCCATTATTTTCTGAGTTTGACATAATAAATTATATAATGTAGGTTCTTAAAGTACATAATAATATGTGACCAAAGAAAGTGTCTCATGTAGAGAAGATAAAGATACAATAAAGAAAGCTGGGCATGGTGGCTCACGCCTGCAATGCTAGCACTCTGGAAGGCCAAGGAGTGGATTACTTGAGCTCACGCGTTCAAGACCAACCTGAGCAAAAAGTGAGACCCCATCTCTACTAAAAATAGAAAAACTGGCTTGGCGCCTGTGGCTCAACGGGCTAAGGTGCCAGCCACATACACCTGAACTGGCCGGTTCGAATCCAGCCCAGGCCCGCCAGACAATGACGGCTCCAACTAAAAAATGGCCGGGCGTTGTGGCGGGCGCCTATAGTCCCAGCTACTTGGGAGGTGGAGGCAGGAGACTCGCTTGAGCCCAGGAATTGGAGGTTGCTGTGCGGTGATGCCACAGCACTCTATCCAGGGTGACAGCTTGAGGCTCTGTCTCAAAAAAAAAAAAAGAAAAAAAGCTCTCAAAAAAAAAAAATTAAGAAGAAAAGTTTAAAGTGCCCTTTTAATTCCCATTGTGTTGGTTTCACAAATACAGAGGGTGTCGTTTACAACCTGTGGCAGATGGCCTATCAGGAAGAATTTTTTTTTTTTTTTAATATTTAGTACCCAGTTTGAAACACTCATTCTTGTTTCTTCTGGGGGTCTTCTTCAGGCAGTAAAACTGATAATTTCATTCAATTCTAAATTTTTCTAAAGCTTTTAGATAAATATGACTTATCTTGGGAAACGATACTTTTGGTTTCTTTCACCACTACTTAAGTGTAGTCTGGCTGGATGTCAGAAATCAAACACCGGCTCTCTGGCTTATTCCTACAGTTTCAGAGATTTTATAGAAAGAAAACTATCTTTGAAAACTTACCCAAGATACTCTATGGACTCTTTAACACATTAAATATAAAGTCAGGAAGCCTTAACATGTATGTCTAAGGTAAGACAGCGTCATTTAATGTGTGAAAAGACATTGCCAAATGGTAAGTCAGAACAGATACATATGTGGAATTATTTTATTTTATTTTTTTTTGAGACAGAGTCTCTCTTTGTCATCCTTGGTAGAGTGCCATGGTGTCACAGCTCACAGCAACTTCAAACTCTTGGGCTCAAGCGATTCTCTTGCCTCAGCCTCCCAAGTGGCTGGGACTACAGGTGCCCACCACAATGCCTGGCTACTTTTTGTTGTTGTTGCAGTTGTCATTGTTGTTTCAGCTGGCCCAGGCTGGGTTCGAACCTGCCAGCCTCGGTGTATGTGGCTGGTGCTGTAACCACTGTGCTATGGTTGCCAAGCCACATATGTGTAATTATACTGGAAGTTCCTCTTGGTTTTTATTGATTTATCAGTCAGGACAGGTGACAACTGCCAAATCTCAGGAGCCTAACAAAATAAAAGTTTAACTGTTATTCATGCTAAATATCCAGCACGGTTGGTAGGAGGACTCTGTTTATCTTTATCACTTAGAGGTCCAATCTTGCAACATGTTTCCAGAATCACTGGGATTTGGGAGATGGAGAGAAACTGGAGAGTCTTACACTAGATAATAAATACTATGATCGAGAAGTAGTCATTTCCTCTCCCATCACATTAGTTAGAAATAGAGGTGGCTCATGCCTATAATCCTAGCAGTCTGGGAGGCTGAGGCAGGTGGATTGCTTGAGCTCATGAGTTTGAGACCAGCGTGAGCCACAGTGAGACCCCCATCTCTACTAACAAATTAAAACTGAGGCAAGACGATCACTTGAGTCCAAGAGTTGGAGGTTGCTGTGAGCTATATGATGCCATGGCACGCTACCATGGGCAACAAAGTGAGATTCTGCCACTCACAGAAAAAAAAAAAATTGGCTCGGCGCCTGTGGCTCAACGGGCTAAGGCGCCAGCCACATAGACCTGAGCTGGCAGGTTCGAACCCAGCCTGGGCCCGCCAGACAACAATGACAGCTGCAACCAAAAAATGGCTGGGTGTTGTGGCGAGAACCTGTAGTCCCAGCTACTTGGGAAGTGAAGGCAGGAGAATCGCTTGAGCCCAGGAGTTGGAGGTTGCTGTGAGCTGTGATGCCACAGCACTCTACCCAGGGCAATAGCTTGAGGCTCTGTCTCAAAAAAAAAAAAATTACTAACAGAAATAGTCACATTAAGGTGGTACCTGTGACTCAGACAGTAGGGTGCCGGCCCTATGTACCCAGGATGGCAGGTTCAAACCCAGCCCCAGCCAAATTGCAACAAAAAAATACCCAGTGTTGTGGTGGGCGTCTGTAGTCCCAGCTACTTGGGAGGCTGAGTCCAAGAACTTTAGGTTGCTGTGAGCTGTGATGCCACAGCACTCTACTGAGGGTGACAAAGTGAGGCTCTGTCTCTAAAAGAAAAAAAAAAAAGAAATAGTCACACGGGCCCATTCAAATATAAGGGAATTAGAAAATTCTGTCTTGTAAAAAGTTAGGAGAATCAGACATGGCGTGAACCAAAACAATAACCAGCATGGTCTGTCCTGTTCTACTGGCCACCAATATTTAGTTCACTCTTTATCACACAGAAAACATACTCATACTTACTGCTCCCTCAAGGGGGAAGAAATGAAAATTCCATCCCAGCATGGTGCAGAACTTAGAAATATAGGAATTCTAAGTGATATGTAGAAGTTCCCCTATCAGGTCCGAATGTCACTTCTCTTTATTGGGAGACCTGCACACACCAATATACAGTAGTGGAAATGGAGTAAGATGAGTAAGTGCAATGAACTGTGGCACTTGGAAAGGGGAACATCGGAGACACAGCAGTCACTTGGCCCAAGCAGTTCTGAAATCCTGTTGAGCAGATGTGCTCTCCACATGCCCAGGCTGTGGAATTTAGATGAGGCTCTGCTGCCACTCCTTGGAAATTCTCTTGCTCATTGTCCTGATAGCACCTAAATATAGTTTTTCCATTATTCTTCTTGGCCATATCTAGAATGGACTTTTTTTTTTTTTGAGACAGAGCCTCAAGCTGTCACCCTGGATAGAGTGCTGTGGCATCACACCGCACAGCAACCTCCAATTCCTGGGCTCAAGCGAGTCTCCTGCCTCTGCCTCCCAAGTAGCTGGGACTACAGGCACCTGCCACAACGCCCGGCCATTTTTTGGTTGCAGCTATCATTGTTGTTTGGTGGGCCCGGGCTGTATTCGAACCCGCCAGCTCAAGTGTACATGGCTGGCGCCTTGGCCCGTTGAGCCACAGGTGCCGAGCCCCGAATGGACTTTTGAAATCTATTCTTCCTGGATCTGAAAAGTTTCTTCAGTACACTTCCCATGATCAATGTTTAGGACTAATTTTCTTAAAGTTTTGAACAAGCAGGCCTGGGCATGGTGACTCATGCCTGTAATCTAGCACTCTGGGAGGCCCAGGTGAGTAGATTGCTTGAGCTCATGAGTTGGAGACCAGCCTGAGTTAGAGCAAGACCTGTGGCTCACTTACTAAATACTGATGGACTCAAATTATCCACAATTAAGTAAACAGAGGGATAGAAGAATGATGTTAGAAAGCAGAGAATTGGACCGGGCATAGTGGCTCATGCCTGTAATCCTAGCACCCTGGAGGCCAAGGCAGGCAGATCGCCTAACCCCACGAATTTAAGACCAGGGTTGCAATTTGGCAGCTGTTACCTGTCCTGACTGGCCAGGCTCTTTTATAGTTAGGAAGGGCCATATACTTAGTTCACTCTTACTAAGCTTGGAAGGCAGAAAGCCAATAAATAAATAAATAAATAAATAAATAAATAAAAGATTCTTTTTTTTTTTTTTTTGCAGTTTTTGGCTGGGGCTGGGTTTGAACCTGCCACCTCCAGCATATGGGACCAGCGCCTTACTCCATTGAGCCACAGGTGCCACCAAAAAAAAGATTCTTATTCTTCAAAAAATAAATATTATATTATATTATACACATACATAATATTGTTATACTATAGATAATACATAAAAATTGTTTAAAATCACCAAAAATTCACATCCACAGATATCAAGAAACATTTTTATGTTCTCTTTTCTGTCGCCCCCGTCCCCCCCAGCCAATCATATTACGTTTCTGTAGAAAATAAATTCTCATAGCTCTGATAGGAATACAGACATTTTATTTTATTTTATTTTATTTTTGAGACAGAGCCTTAAGCTATCTCCCTGGGTAGAGTGCTGTGGCATCACAGCTCGCAGCAGCCTCCAACTCCTGGGCTCAAGCGATTCTCCTGCTTCTGCCTCCCAAGTAGCTGGGACTATAGGCGCCCGCCATAACGTCCAGCTATTTTTTGGTTGTAGCTGTCATTATTGTTTGGCAGGCCCGGCTGGATTCGAACCCGCCAGCTCAGGGGTATGTGGCTGGCGTCTTAGCCACTTGAGCCACAGGCGCCAAGCCAATACAGCCATTTTATAAAATCAGGTCACAAACTAACATCTCAGGGCTGGGCATGGTGGCTCATGCTTGTAATCCTAGCACTCTGGGAGGCTGATTGCTTGAGTTGAGGAATTTGAGACCAGCCTGAGCCAGAGTGAGACCCTGTCTCTAAAAAATAGTCAGGCGTTGTGGTGGGCGCCTGTAGTCCCAGCTACTTGGGAGGCTGAGGCAAGAGGATCGCTTGAACCCAAAAGTTTGAGGTTACTGGGAGCTAAGAAGCCACAGTAATCTACCAAGGATGACCAATTGAGACCGTTTCTTAAAAAATAAATAAATAATAATAATAATAAACCCAATTCCACTCTTTAGATCCTGGACTCTCAAAGCCAGAGCTCCTGGAAACACTCTACCCATATCCTGACCCTGAGGACACACCTCTAATCCTGACCCGCGTGAGAGAAGAGCTCTGTGCAGCACAGGGGCTCACTTCCCCGTTCCAGCTTTACCTGTGAGGCTAATAAAAGCCTCCTCAACTTTGTGGGAGCTGTGCTTACCCCGGTCAGTCTCCGTTCTCCTTTCACGCTCTATTAAATTCCTCCCTGTCCCTGGACTGGCCTCCTCTCCTTTCCTGCAGACTCTCACCCTGGTTCTACGTCCGGACCTCTCCATTTCTTCTCGTAAATTTACCCTATGTTAGTTATTATTTTCTCTATTTTTGGACATTAAATTTGTTTCTAATTTCTTCACACTTATGCATCTTTATGTGACTTGGAACGCAGATCTATAAGGCAGCGGCCCACTCGATCGCGTACAAATCCAGGTGTAGAGCGATAGCTAAACCTCATTGGGCACCTGGGAGAAGGGGGGTGGGGGAGAGTGTTACTACGGTGTGTTAGTGCCTGTGGCCAGGTACGGTTCCAGCTGGCTTCCTCCTCTGTTGGTTTGTGGTTTACCCTCTCCTAGAGCCACTGTGTGCTCTGGTTTACGGCTTCTCCTGGCTGGGTCCCAGAAGTGGGTGGTTTCAACAGAGGTCTCTGAACGGCCAAGACATACTGCCTTATGCTCAAAATGGAGCAGTCTATGTTTGCCCCATTTTTTGGAGTTCCTCTGACCAACCTAACAAAATCTTTTCATGCAATTCTGACCTTACTTCTGTGGGGAGAGCTAAGGCAGCTACACAAATCCTTTCCCCTTTTCCTCCCCTTCCTCTCTTCCTAAGACAAAGACACAAGGGCTCTAGCTAGCCCACCTTGAGAAGTTCCCTCCGAAAGACTTGACAGTAAGCTGTGGAATTTTCCCAACCCTCACAGCCCCGTATAAAAGTGGTCTCTAACTGCCCAGGCAGATCACCCTCCCCTTTCTATGAACCTGGCCTGAAGACCTCCTCTGAGGTCTGGTCTCCACTGCCATCCTTTATGCCTTTCAGCTTCAAGGTGATAATTACTAAATAGATAGAGTGAAGAGTAAAAACTTCTCTAAGGGTCTTGATGCATGTGGCTAGAATCTGCTCCCCAGAAAGATAGGCATTGGTTTGTACTTTTATTTCCTACTAATAGTGCAATAGGGCAGCGCCTGTAGCTCAGTGGGTCGAGCACCAACCGCCTACACTGAGGCTGGCCGGTTTGAATCTAGTCCGGGCCAGCTAAACAACAATGACAACCGCAACAACAACAACAACAAAACCAGATATTGTATTGGGCGCCTGTAGTTCCAGCTACTTGGGAGGCTGAGGAAAGAGAATGGCTTATGCCAAGAGTTTGAGGTTGCTGTGAGCTGTGACATCATAGTGCTCTACCTAGGGCAACAGCTTGAGATTCTGTCTCAAAAAAAACCAAACAACCCAGTGCAATAAAGGAATGTTTTATTGCTCCCTTTCAGCATTCAACTTGTCCTCTAAAAATGATGTTCTCCTTATCTTTTTGGAAATTTTCATACACATATTCCAGAGTCTTATGAAAATTAATAATTATCAAGACTCAGGGGGGTGTGGTGGATCATGCCTGTAATCCTAGCTCTTTGAGAGGCTGAGGTGGGTGGATTGCCTGAGCTCACATGTTTGAGACCAGCCTGAGCCAGAGCGAGACCTTGTCTCTAAAAAAATAGCCAGGCGCTGTGGTAGGCACCTATAGACCCAGCTACTCCGAAGGCTGAGGCAAGAGAATTACTTAAGCCTCAAAAGTTTGAGGTTGCTATGAGCTATGATGTCATAGCACTCTATGAAGGGTGACCAAGTGAAAAAAAGCAAAAAAAAAAAAAAAGACTTGGGTTGGGTAGTGCCTGTGGCTCAAAGGAGTAGGGTGCCGGCCCCATATATACCAGAGGTGCAAGGTTCAAACCTGGCCCCGGCCAAAAACTGCAAAAAAAAAAAAGAAGAAGAAGACTTAGGTAAAACTTCCAGTAATACTTTTTTTTTTTTGAAATAGAGTCTCCCCCCCCCCTTTTTTTTTGATACTGAGTCTTACTATGTCACTGTCTGCAGAGTGCCATGACATCACAGGTTACAGCAACCTCAAATTCTTGGGTTTAAGCAATTCTCTTGCCTCCACCTCCCGAGTAGCTATTTTTTTGTTATTGTTGTTTACCAGGCCCAGGCTGCGTTCCAACCCAGTAGCCCAGTGCATGTGGCTGGCGCCCTAACCACTGAGCGACAGGCGCTGGGCCCAGAGTCTCACTTTCTCACCCTTGGTAGAGTGCCATAGTGTCCTAGCTCACAGCAATTGCAAACCCCTGGGCTTAAGAGTTTCTTCTTGCCTCAGCCTCCCAAGTAGCTGGGACTATAGGTCACAATGCTTGGCTATTTTTAGAGATGGGGTCTCACTCCTGTTCTCAAATGCCTGCTCAATAATAGACATTTTTTTGTCGTTTGAGACAGAGTCTCACTTTGTCACCCTCAGTAGAGTGCCTTGGCATCGTAGTGGGAGAGGATACTTAGGAAGGGTGAGATCTAGAACAGTGGTCTTCTCTGTAATGCCAGGAGTTCCCCAAAGACCACACCACCAGACAAGTCAAATTAAAGAGGAGTCCTTTATTGAAGAGCCAACCGGTGACTACCTCAGTGTCCCAACATGGGGTTTCTGGTGCAGATCTGAGTTGTTTGAGGCTCAGGCTTTTCTAAGGCAAAATATTTCGGGGGGGCAAATAAATATAGTAAACATAGTCACAAAAGCGAAAGCAGCAGTTAGGGGAATACACAAGGGTCGGGCGGTTAGTTTATACAATTCTATAATCCTGAGAGCAAAGTGCAATGTACAATGTGCTAAGGAAATGTAAGGAGGGAGGCTTATAGGTGGGGTCGTATAGCAATAATCCCCAGGGAGAAATCATAAATGCAGTCAGTAATTTACATTACTAACAACTTTAGTTAAATGCAATCACAATTATACAATGGCAAACAAGGAGGAACCAGTTTTGAAGGAAATGGAATGTAACAGAAAAGGAGTCAAAACAACAGAATGGAATCAGGCCTGTTTTGCCTCCTCACTGACTCTCAGGAACAGGAATTATAACAAAATGGAGTTAGGTTTGCTTCTCTTTCACTTTAACACTCAAGGAGACCCCAAGGATATACCAGCGGGGTCCTCCCCATGGTGACTTGGCCTTAAGAATTTGTAGAAACTTAACTTCCTGGGGCCTGGATGTCTGCCTCTGTGAAATCCTGTTTCTGTAGGGGCTGAAACAGCTTCTCCCACTTGATTCAAACTAACAAATTGGAAAGGTACCTGTCGGCTGGAACTTTAGGACTAACGATAAAAATGGAAAGACCCAGCCAGTTGGAGAGCACGTCCACTTTGAATTCTTCTATGCTGTTTGCTCTGCCGGATTAATAAAAGCCTTTTTCCTCTTAAATACAGTGTTTGGGTGTTGAGCTACTTCCCAAGTAGGTGGGACTATAGGTGCCCACCACAATGCCTGGCTACCTTTTTTTTGTTGTTGAGACAGAGTCTAAAGATGTCACCCTGGATAGAGTCCTGTGGTGTCACAGCTCACAGCACCCCCAAACTCTTGGGCTTAAGTGATTCTATTGCCTCAGTCTCCTAAGTAGCTGGGACTACAGGTGCCCGCCATGATGCCTAGCTATTTTTTTTTTTTCTGTTGTTGTTGCAGTTGTCAATTGTTGTTTTAGCTGGCTCTGGCTGGGTTTGAACCCTCCAGCCTCGCTGTATGTGGCTGGCGCCCTACCCGCTGAGCTAAGGGCACCGCCCATGCCTGGCTACTTTTACAGATGAGGTCTCGCTCTTGCTCAGGCTGGTCTTAAACTTCTGAGCTCAGGCAATCCACCTGTCTTGACCTCCCAGAGTGCTGGGATTATAGGCTTGAACCACCCTGCCTGGCCTACAGATTTTGTTTCTGTTTTTATGGTATCATGAATTAAAATAAAGAAAATGTTGACTAATTTGATGCTATTAAGGCTTCAAGATATAGAAAACCATGGTGAGGGAAGAAGCCATGTAAGATATTAAAAGAAGGGGCTGTAAGATATTGAAGGAAGATTTTCTCTGATGCAATTTTGGATTTTATTTTTTATTTATTTTATTTATTATTCTTTTTTGTAGAGACAGGGTCTCACTTTACTGCCCTCAGTAAAGTGCTGTGGAATTGTCACACGGCTCACAGCAACCTCCAGCTCCTGGGGTTAGGTGATTCTCTTGCCTCAGCCTCCTGAGTAGCTGGGACTACAGATGCCCACCACAATGCCTGGCTATTTTTTTGGTTGCAATTTGGAGGGGGCTGCGTTTGAACCTGCCACCCTCGGTATATGGGGCCAGCGCCCTACCCACTGAGCCACAGGCGCTGCCCCAATTTTGGTTACTAATAAACTGCTAGAATTATTTTGCCACACTGGGAGTTCTGTTTTCTCAAGAGTATTGAAATGGTTTGGCTCATACAAAGTTAAAGGTCAGTTTCCTGCCTCAGCCTCCCGAGTAGCAGGGACTACAGGTGCCCGCCACAATGTCTGGCTATTTTTTGGTTATAGTTGTCATTGTTTTGTTGCAGGAAGACGAGGCCCAATGGAGAGAAAGAGAACCCAAACACCACATTTATAAGAGGAAGGGCTTTATTCACCAGATGGGAGCTTACGGCATAGAAGAGTTCCAAATGGTCGGGGTCCCTGACTGGCTTGGTCTTTCCCTTTTTATCAATAGTCAAAAAGTTCCACCCCACAGGTACCCTTCTTATTGACCAGTTTGAATCAAGCGGGAGATGCTATTCCAGCCCCTACAGAACTACAGTAGTCCACAGAACTTGGACATTTCCAAGTTGCAGGAAGTTAAGTTTACAAATTCCCAAGGGCTGAGTCACCATTGAGAGGACCCTGCAAGTGTATCCTTGTGGTCTCCTAGACCTCACCCTTCTCAGGTGTCCTGTCTCAATTTTGGCAGGCCGGGGCTGGATTTGAACCCGCCAGCTCTGGTGTATGTGGTTGGCGCCCTAGTTGCTTGAGCTACTAGGCGCTGAGCCTAAAGGTCAGTTTCGATGGCACCGTTGGCTGGATTTCCAACTGTAATCCTAGTCCTCCCTTCATTCCCTGTGAAAGCACATGCAGTGAGAATAAGCTAGAGTCATTCAGGCTAGGGCCAACAAGACACAGCGGGTCTGGTCAGTTTAGGTCCTATGTGACCTTTCCCTCTTGTCTCCCATTATTATTTTGTAAATTTAGCTCCCACTCTAAAGATGCCTGTCTTGGCTCAGTGCTGATAGCACAGTGGTTACGGTGTCAGCCATGTACACAGAGACTGGCGGGTTTGAACCCAGCTTGGGCCAGCTAAAACAACAATGACAACTGCAACAAAAAATAGCCAGGAGTTGTGGCAGGTGCTTGTAGTCCCAGCGACTTGGGAGGCTGGGGCAAGAGAATTGCTAAAGCCCAAGAGTTTGAGGTTGCTGTGAGCTGTGATGCCATGACACCCTACCCAGGCGACATAGTGAGACTCTGTCTCAAAAAAAAAAAAAAAAAAGCCTATCTTTAGTAGTTTGGGTGGATTGATTTAGGAGAATAACTTTTGAATGGAATGTTATAATAGGTCACTGAGTTATGCTTGGTATGGTCTTTACTTTGAACTTTTATGTATAAAATTTTAATTTCGGGGACTGGGGTGGTGGCTCATGCCTGTCATCCTAGCACTCTGGGAGGCTGAGGCAGGTAGACTGCCTGAGCTCAGGAGTTCCAGACCAGCCTGAGCCAGAATGAGATCCGGTCTCTAAAAGATCCGGCATTGTGGCGGGCGCCTATAATTCCAGCTACTTGGGAGGCTGAGGCAAGAAAATCACTTGAACCCATGAGTTTGAGGTTGTTATGAGCTATGACACCATGGCACTGGGGCAACTGAGTGAGACCTTGCCTCATAAAAACAAAAACAAAAAACACTGTGATTTTGGAAATGGAAGAACAGAACAGACTCAGAGAGGCTACTCTCACTGTTCTCAGAATCCCGGACTTTTGACAAATAAAGTTTGGTGGACCTATCCCTGCTGCTGCATATTGGCTGACAGTGACAGGTCGCCAGACCCTCTTAGTCCAGTAACACCTAGAGAGGATTGAGAAAGACATTCAATATGAGCAAATATATGAAAAGAGTATTACATATTTTTAGAAAAGGGTCATGGTTATTAAGCTGGTGTAACAAGACTCGTGATCTGAGCTAGTCTCTCTGAAGAAGACACCTTATAGTGAAGGCCCAAATGACAGCAGGAGGCAGTCAAGAGAAGGTCAGGGTTGAACTTTCCAAGCAAGGACACAATACAAAGCCCATGCAAAGCTCCAAGGCTTGACAGCAAGTTGTGTTGTTGAAGCAGAGAATGAGAGCAGGAAGGGTCATTTTGGTCTCTTGGTGGGGAATGTGAATTTTATTTAGAGTGTAGTGGGAAAACAAGGAAGTGTTTAAACCAAGGTCAAGTCTGATTTACGTTTTTAAAAGATCATCCAGGGAGTGGTAGCAAGAATGGACTAAGTAGCCAGGGAGGATGGTGGGTGGTGGGGGTATAGTTGGAAAGAGCAACTGACACCGGGTTTTTTTGTTTGTCCTGTTTTGGTGGGGTGTGTGATTAAGGATGAGGAAAAGAGACATTGAGGAAGCCAACTGAATCGTGAACTTGAGCTCATGGCTGGGTAGAGCTGCTATCTCCTTAGCGAGGAGGAAGGGAGGATGGAGAATGCTGCTTGATCTTGTGAAATTTCAGGTGCTCATTATACATTCAAGTGGGCACTTAGATATATGAATTTGAAGACGAAATATAAATTAGAGGATTGCACATGGATTTACTTCATTCTATTTTAAAATCTTCATAGCCTTGTGCCTTATAGACATACCATCATCTACATAGTAAATAGCTCCATTCATTGATAAATTAGGTGGATCTCAGTTTATAAGAAAGTATTACTACCTATATTAGAAGCAATGCACAATAAAATTTCTGTACAATATATTTTTTTTTTTTTGAGACAGAGTCTCACTTTTTCACCCTCGGCAGAATGCCATGGCGTCATAGTTCTCAGCAACCTCAAACTCTTGGGCTCAAGTGATTCTCTTGCCTCATCTTCCCAAGTAGCTGGGACTACAGGCACCTGCCACAATACCTGGCTATTTTTAAAGATGAGGTCTTGTTCTGGCTCAGGCTGGTCCTGAACCTGTGAGCTCAGGTAGTCCACCTGTCTTGGTGTCCCAGAGTGCTAGGATTACAGGGGAGAGGCACTGCACCCGATCCTGTACAATATCTTAGTGCAACTTATACAATATAACTTCAGTTTCTATTCTAATAGTGGAATTGCTAAGTCTATGTGCATTTTTACTTTTTGTGCACTTTACAGTTTGAAAGGGGCCAAAATCCTTAGAAATGCTTACACCTGTCTATGCTTGGAGCAATGCTGACACTTCCCAACACTCAGGTTTGCACTGGATATTGTCACAATTTTCAATTTTGCCAATCTAATCCAGGAAAAATGGCTTCTCATTATGATTTCATTATGGCTTTCATTATGGATTTAAAAATGGCTTCTCATGATTACTCAGGAGTGGGTTGAGCCTCTTCTTACCTGCCTTTCTTTCTTTATGCTTTGCCTTTCTTCTTTATGCATTCTTTGATTGCCTTTCTTCTTTATGCATTTGCCTTTCTTCTTTATGCATTCTTTGATTTGATGTTGAAGCTCCTATGTCCAACAAGGCGAGTTCTCTGTTGGCAGGGATGTCAACTTTTCATTTTGTGCTCTGTGCATCCAGATGAGGCTTGCAAGGCCTCCTGAGTTGGGCTGAGAAGGGGAGGAGTGGGTAGGGACTGGAGTGAGCGGAGGAGAAGCCACAGGTGTGGTGCAGGGCAAGGGGCAGAAAATGGGGAGAAAATAAAGGCACAGGAAAGGCATCCAGATTCCACTGCCTGTAGATTTGGTGTTGCTGCTTTTTAAAAGAAAAACTTTGATTGCTGTTGCAGAAAACCTCTGTATGAAGTAGACGTTGGTTTCAATAACATTAGTATAGAATATGTTCTAACTAGAAAGTCAGGTCACTAGGTGCAAAATTCTGGCTGCTGTTTAGTAGAACAGACCCTGATGTTGAGGCCAACATTAATGTGGATGAAAGCCTAGTCTGTGGGAAATTTGCAACAATACTTGGAGAGACACTACAGTGTGCATAAATAAAATTTAATTGTTTTCACAAGCGCTGGAAAATTTCAGGTAGTAAAAGGTTTCTTTCACATACACTTCAATTTCATAGCAAGAGCAGCATAAGAATACCTAAACACAGAAGAGAGCATATTTATGCAAGATACTTAACACTTCCGTATAATAATGCATGCAATTCAAAATGACCACACTCTCATCATGCCTCTGGCTTTCTGCAACCACAAGGTCACGGTTATGGACATGGACCCTAGTTACCAAAGTCCAGACAGCAGCCACCACCTTTTATATCTGTTTTCTGTTGGTTTTGTTTTTCTTTTCATCAACTCTGCTGTTGCTGGTGCTTCTTAGCAAAACAGATAAAACCAAAATTGTAATCAGTTTTGCATCGCCCAGAGAATTGCCCAGTTCCTGCTGGGGAATCCTCGTGGCCTCTCCTCAGCATTCTTTGAAAATTTGCAAAACTTTCCAGGGTGTCTGCGAGGGCGCTGGCAGCAGCCCTGTCAAGTGCCAGCTCCTGAAGGGCCGCCCTTTAGTCAAACAGTCTCCAAGGGACTGGGAACAAAAAACTGAAACCAAAACCCGCCTGCTCAGCCGCATCTCCCGTGCCTGCGCTTCGCTGGCTTCGGCTTCCTGCAGCCGCCGAGGGCACGTCTCCGCCATGGTAAGCTGTTTTTGCGTTGGGTTTTGCTGTGCAGGTTTGTGCCAGTGTTGTCACCACAGTCCCCCAGAGGGGCACAGAGCCGGGCGCAGCAGACCCGGGGCGGGGCGGGGCGGGGCGGGGTGCTGGCCCGGGACGCTGCGAGCCTGTCGCGCCGCTCCTGGGTCACAGCTGCGGGCTGCCGCGGGCTGCCACCTCCCGCACCCGTGAGAGCCTGTCGCGCCGCTCCTGGGTCACAGCTGCGGGCTGCCACCTCCCGCACCCGCTGCCCGTGTGTCAGGGACACGCCGTCCCTGGAGGAGTCGCTTGGCAGCCTGTGTTAGGGCTGAGCTGTTGGCTCCCACTCCTGGGTGAGCAGAAGTGGGCAGGTTTCCCCGAAATGGAGGCCATAGCTTCCTTCTGAAAAGGGCCAGCGAGGAGGAGCCGAGGACGTGGGTTAGGGGCCGGACTGATGACTTCTCTCTGCCTTACTGGGAATTCTCCTCTGTTTTAGTCTCAGGTCTTTCTCCAGAGGCAAAAAGCGCTTTGTGTTTTCACCTCCTTGCTGGCTAGGGAGAAGAGCTAGCAAATTCAAGGTCGAGCCTTCTGTGTTTACCTCCCTGTCCCCCCAAGCGCCTGAGAGGTTTGGCAGGGGCTTTAATCTCTTTTCTGAAACGCCAGAGTCCCGGAAATGCAGAAGTAGCTGTGAGATGCAAATAAAGCCATCGTCCATGAAAATAACTGATTTTGAAAAGAGAAATATAAACAAATGAAGTGAATTAATCTAGTTATTTTTTCCTAGTGCCTTACTTACTGATAGGATGGCCAGTCTCTTAAACGGAACATTAATGCAGGGAAAAGTGCCATTGCCTTCACATCTCCTGGCTAACCCACTGCTCTTGTTTCACCATCCTTGAAAGGGCTGTCTTTCTCTAGGACATTTCGTTTTCTTTTTAAACATGGATAGAAGAGATTAATAACTCTCATTGTTTGTAATAGACCTCAGTAAAATTGTATATGTTAGCTATGCTTTCTTCAACCTGTGAATGAAAGTTAAGGAAGAATACTGGCAGGTCATTAAAATACTAATTGGTTAGAAGATTGACAACAATTAGTTCTTACAAAACAAGATTACATCTTTATGGGTTTTCTTTTTGTTTGTTTGTTTTTTCCAGACAGAGTCTCAAGCTGTTGCCCTGGGTAGAGTGCGGTGGCATCACAGCTCACAGCAACCTCAGACTCTTGGGCTTAAGCGATGCTCTTGCCTCAGCCTCCCAAGTAGCTGGGACTACAGGTGCCCACCACAATGCCCAGCTCTTTTTTGGTTGTAGTTGTCATTGCTGTTTGGCGGGCCAGGGCTGTATTCAAGCTCACCAGCTCCCGTGTATGTGGCTGCTGCCCTAGCCGCTTGAGCTACAGGCACCAAGCCACCTTAATGTTTTTTTCCCTTAAAAATATTGGCTCAAAGACAAGTTCCTTTGATATTAAAGATAAACTGCTGTTAGGACCTGGCTCAGGCCTATAATCCTACTGCTCTGGGAGTCTAGGGTGGGAGGCTTGTTTGAGCTCAGGAGTTGGAGATCAAC
>CAUYON010038673.1:0-17195 GCA_963573935.1 Arctocebus calabarensis
TTGGTCATCTGGGTATATACCCAGTAAAGGAATTATAGGATCAAATGGCAAGTCCATTTTTAGATGTTTGAGTATTCTCCAAACACCTTTCCAAAATGGATGTATTAGTTTACATTCCCACCAGCAATGTAGAAGTGTTCCCTTTTCTCCACATCCACGCCACCATCTCTGGTTTTGGGATTTCATCATGTGGGCTAATCTTACTGGAGTTAGATGATATCTCAAGGTGGTTTTGATTTGCATTTCTCTGATGATTAAGGATAATGAGCATTTCTTCATGTGTTTGAAGGCCGTGCTAATTGAGGACTACACTCAGTTCCTGAAGCCCATTCTTATTCCTGAGCCCATTCCCTCAGGGGGTCGTGTATCAGGGACTTGAGAATGGGCTTCAGGAACTGAGAGTAGTCCTCAATTAGCAGCTAGCTAGAATACCACACATAAGAAACCAAACTCTGCCAACAACCACTTTGCCTTGGAAAAGGACCTAAAGTCTCAAATGAGAGCAGCCCTAACCAACAAAGATAAGACCAGCCCTGACCAACCCCTCAATTATAGCTTTATGAGAGTCTGACCTAGATAAGCAGTGCCCACACTATGACCCTCTGCAAACTGTGAAATAATAATGATGTTTTAAGACACAAAGTATAATAATTGCTTACATAACCATACAAAATTAATTCAGTGATTGATAAAATATTTTTAGTTGTATTGTCAGTTCTTGGATTGAAATATACTTTATATATTTTAATTTATTTAAATCATTTTCTTATTAATGTTTATATTGTCCCATTTTTGGTGAGTGTGAGCATATTAAAATTGCCTCTTAAATATTGATGACACACCATAAAGAATTTTTTTTGTGTGTGTGGAGACAGAGTCTCACTCTATCGCCCTCAGTAGAATGCTATAGAGTCACAGCTCACAGCAACCTCCAACTCCTGGGCTTAGGCGATTCTCTTGTCTCAGCTTCCCAAGTAGCTGGGACTACAGGTGCCTGCCACAGCACCCGGCTAATTTTTGATGCAGTTCAGCTGGGGCTGGGTTTGAACCCGCAGCCCTCGGTATATGGGGTCGGCGCCCTACTCGCTGAGCCACAGGCGCCGCCCCGCCATAAAGAATTTTAATGGACTTTTGCTTTTTGATATAACCAGTGGATCCAGGCTCATCTTGCATACTTTCTGTCCCAGACAGAAAGTCAGTCTTTTGTCTATAGATCTCTAATTTATTTTTTGGATTTAGATACCATAAAAGTCACCCATTTAAAGTATACAATTCAATGGCTTTTAGTATATCCACAGTTGCTCAATCACCATTAGATTGTATTTTCAGAACATTTTCATCATCTCCATTAAAAAAACATGTATTCATTAGCATCACTCCTCATTCCTTCTCCCTTTCTCCAGTTAACTTGTGTTTATTCTCATGGTATCTGTTTAATATGCTACATTTATCTTTTATTTAAATCCTCATACATGTGACTCAATCACTTCATGACTGAGGTAAGGAATAGCATGTTCATAGAACAGAAGTCTATTGGAATAGAAGTGGTTTAGTGGTCATCAATTTCTTGATCTGTGCCTGGTATTAATGTATAAGTGCCTACTCTTCCTAGATTTCCCTAGAGGTTAGAAAGAGTTCCTGGATTTGTTGTCATTTCTGCCTTGCTAGCCACCAGGATTGGAAAAATCTGAACCTTACATGATCCAGTTTCCTTTCTCTCCTTATGTTTTCCCACCAGAACATCACGGGTTTTTATCAGCCTTGAACTGAAAATGGTTTGCATTAATATCCTTATGTATTCATCTTTTAATTCATAAAATATGTTTTACACACTGTTCTTACCTCTTTCAGTTTTCTGTTGTCATATGAGAATAGTATCCCTCAATAACATGTAATTATGTGTGGAAAAATAAAAGTGCCCCTGAAAAGGACACTAAAGACAACCCATGTTCATGAATTAGAAAAATAAATACAAAATGACCATAGACTCAAAGTGATCTACAGATTTAGGACAACCCCTGTCAAAATATAAACAAACCTTGGAGAGATTGTGGGTTTGCTTCCAGACCACCACAATAAATCAATTTCGTACTGCTTGCAATAAAGTGAGTCATATAATTTATTCTTGGTTTCTTAGTGTTTGTAAAAGTTACATATATTGTCTATTGTACTCTATTAAGGGTGCAATAGCATTACATATTTAAAAAATACATACCTTAATTAAAAAATACATTATTGCTAAAAATGCTAATGATCATCAAAGCCTGTAGTGAGCTGTAATCTTTATCGCTGGTGAAGGGTCTTGCATCAACATTGATGGCTGCTGACTTATCAGGGGGGTGGTTGCTACTGGTTGGAGCGGCTGTGGCAATTTCTCAAAATAAGACAACAATGAAATTTGCCACATTCATTTTTCTCTTCATGAAAGATTTCTCTGTCATCTGATGCTACTCAATAGTATTTTACTCACAGTAGAACTTCTTTCAAAATTTGAGTCAATTTTTCAAACATTGCTGCTGCTTTATTAACTAAATTTATGTAACATTCTCCTCATCAATACTTTGGCAAGCTATTTTTCCTTTTATGTTGTTTCTGATGCTTTTTTCCATGCAAATATTTTTGGATTTTTTTTAAATCACCAAATATATCAATAATATTCCTTATTACCTTTGAACATGAAAGCATAGTAAGGAACTTTACTCCTTTTTTGAGCTACAGAAGTACTCACTTATAAGGTATTTACTTCTAGTTATTGCATTGTTTTATATGTGACTCTGATTTATTTAAGGTTTTATGAATAAAATAAAACATGGACAAGGGTAGGATCCTCTGCTTTTTTTTCAATTGCAAATACCCAGAAAGGTAGCTAGCACATGTTAAGAGCTCAGAAAATATTTCTAAAATGTGTGACTAAGTGACTAGAAAGAAGATTAAGAATAAACATAAATTTAATCACTAAAACATCCCATGTGCTTTAACTTACAGTAATTCAATAAATCCTTATTAAAACACTTTAAGGCCTTTAAAATATCTCTAATAGTACGATCAAAATATTTCTGATTGTACATGAAGCACATTCTGCCCTATGATTGCACAAATGTACACAATTATGATTTAATAAAATTATTTAAAAAAAAAAAAGAAACTGCATATTGAAGGAAAAAAAAAACACTTTAAGGTACTTTGTGTTTGCCAGATTTTTGTTCAACATCAAAGAGAAAACAAGTTCAGAGAAATCAGGCACCTGCCTTAAGCCTCCAGGATTAGTAAGCAGGGGAGCTGCAAATCAGTGCACCATTCTTGAGTTGAGCAACTCACCACTCATACATGTGTGTATACACTACAAGGTACGATGATTTTTAAGATCCAAGATTTAGATAGATTTATAGAATCTAATCTTATCCCCACACCTTGCTACCCCTGGGTAACTTATCTAACTTTCTAAACCTTGGGTTTTATTTTTAATCTATATAATACATAATTTTGTTGTAAAAATAAAAATGACAAATTGTGTGAAAATTAGCATCATGGTATGTAGTAAGTACTTAGCAAATAATAGCTTTTTTAACACATTCAGAACATTATTCACTTTCCCTTTTCTATTTTTCTTCTACCAATTAAGTCATCAAATATCTAAAACATTTTTAAGGTGTTGGGTTATACGCAAAGCAGGCCATTTCTTGCTGTTTGTGCTTTCAGGTGTATCAGCTTTTTACCAGTGATCCTCTGGGTGGTGTGTACTTGACATTATCTCCATTCAAATTATTTTAAATTGTATAGTTCTAACCCACAAAGGCATTTTAAATAAGGTATCTGTCTTTTCTTTAAATAGTCATAGCTAAAATATATTTCAGCCCAGAAGACCCCGATGAGTTTATGCCATCAACTAAATGCAATATTTTACTGACAGGAGACAGGTACAAGTGGAGATATTTCTAAGTACAAGGTCAGCTATGACATGTTGGAATACTCAACGATGTTGAGTAGCAGTATATAAGAGAAAGGCGAAAGAGAGCACATGGTGGGGCAGAGTTGTGGAAGAACATCAGCTTTCATTATTTTCTATTCCCTCCATTGATGAGGGTTAGGGCAAAGAGCAAACAAAACCTGGAAATGGACAGATGGTACTGAGAGAAGTTTAGTAGTCACAAATACAACTCAGAGGAGAACAGCACATGCCATGCCATGAGGGGCCACACAAGATTATACCCAGAAACAGAGAGGACAGCCTGGAGCTATGGGAACCAGGCTTTGTAGAACAGAGGCTGAGGTGCCTGCAGTCTCAAGGAGAATTGTGAATGGCTTTGTGAAATAATTCCATGGGATGACATGGAACTGAAACCTATTATTTAAGAACAAGCAGGAAGTGAATTGTACCTTGTCTTCTCAATAAAGAGGATAGTTTGGATCGGGAACCTTACCTACAGAAAGAGACCAGGGAGGTGAACTTGCAGGTAGGTTCAACAAACCCTGCTGATTTCACCAAATTTCAAAGCAGCACATAATATTGGGCTTGAGTTTTAGCCCTTATACCAGAGCATCCAACATGGTGCTCAAGGGAAAAGAACAATTTAAAAAATCTCCCTTTGGAGACCTTTCATTCACACTTTTGCATAAGTCCACCCTGCCTGTGACACACTCCCTAAGCAGTCTTGTGAATAAAGGAGTTTGGACTATACATTATGTTGTCTTATAAGGCACTCCCTAAAATCTTTAACACTGAAGGTCCACTGCTTATCTCAATAATCTCATATAGAATGTAAAATAATCATCCAAATAGAATGCACATGCAAGCATAAATTGATGGTTAAGTGAACATATGATTATGGAAGGAAATATAGTACTTTATATCAAACAATAAACATGAAGTAATTAATGAAACCACTATAATATGACAAACACTTTAAACTTGGTAAGTGAATAAGCCTCTAATGGTAACATTACTATTCAAAATGACAGGGAACGTATATTTATTTGATGAATACATTTTATAAATATCCAACCATTAGCTTTAGTAGTGTCTTATTTCTAATCTACACATATTATGTCTGTTGTAAACCACCCTCATGCCTAAGCAAGTCTATTTTCAACTGTATTGTATTCTTTGATATTGGACACACTGATGTTAAGACACAGCTCATAAAAATACCAAAATATAAGTAAAAATGTGTTAGAGGGGGGTTTTATATACTTTTGGGGTTGCTAGATTTTGTGCAGCTTTTTAGTTAGCCATTGGAATTCACAGAGAATTTCTTATGGAAAAATGGTAGAACATATGTGAACTTTCTCTTTTTAAAATTCCCAAATTAATTATCTATCTTCAGTAGAAAATCCATATTTTTCAAATATGTAATGCAGTATATGGAACTTATCCAATGATTATAAGAACACGTATAATATTAAAAGATAATAAAAGACTTTAAAAGAATGTATGTACATTGACAGCTTTGAATGCATCCCATCTTACATATATTTTGGTTAAAATCATTTAACAAAACAAATCAATAAAAAATTTTAAAAAATCATTTCAATTGAAATAGTTTAGGTATTTAGATCACCATAGTTACTATGTCAACTATAAAATTAAATTTACCATATAAAGAGTTTAAAACAAAGTAATAACTTTTGGAAAGTATAAAATGATGGTAGTTCTTTAAGGATTGTGATTCTCCTGGGTTGAACAATCATTCATTTATTTAATATGGATATATAGGGAAGTAGATAAATAGAGCATTTACTAAGTTCCTGGCACTGGTGATAAAAATAGACATCATGGAATTTGACACTTCGAAGGATGGAAGAAAGAGACAATAAATAAGAAAAACTATGACCAGCACTATGAGATTAGTCAGAAAAGTAAAGTTAAGAAGGATGTAAATGAGCTTGATAAACCAGAGTAAAGAGTAGAGTTTATTCTAACTGTGATTGACAGTGATTAAAAAGTTTAAAACCTGTGTGACATGATCAATTGGGTTTTCCACGGAGAAAGGGTTGTAGAACTGTGTGCCTCAAAGTGGAAACACTAGTAAGTAGTGTGTCCAAAAGATTTGAAATGTGATTAAGACAGAAACAGAGGAGGAGAAAAATAGATTTTTTTAGCTTAAGTCATTTTGGAAAGCAAGGTACTGTGGTATTTACTGAAATGAGGAAGATGTGTGAGGAGTACATTTGGGAAAGAAGAAAGTAATATCTTAGTACATGCTCTTTGTTATACAAGTGAAAATATCAAGTAACCAATTGTTTGCATTAGTCTGGAATCCTAAGTATAGCGGGAACTGGAGTCATCTTCTAGAACAGCGGTTCTCAACCTTCTCAAAAGCAATGAATTTTCATTGTTAAAAAGGGGTCATGACTCACAGGTTGAGAACCACTGTTCTAGAATATTATATGTAAAAACATAGAAACAGAAAAGATTACACAGAGATAATAGAGAGAAAGAAGGCCCGTCATAGCCCTGGTAAACTTGAAAAGTTTGAGTTTGAGAGAAGGAGAAATCACCAATGAGCATGGTGAGAATTGGGATTTTAAAAATTAGAGAATTTTGAAAACTTGGAAATGTTTTTAATATGTCTTATAAATTAATACTAACTTTATAATTAGAGGCAACTGAAAGATACATGGTTGTCATGCCATCTTCTTTAAGCTTGAAAAAATATATAGGATTTTTACTTTGTTTTGATGACTATATTGGAGTGTGAATACATGTAATTTGAATACAAGATTTTTAGGTTCCCTAGATATGACAGGATTAAAATGGACCAACAATTAAGAGAGAAGAACATTATATTATCAGGATATTCACAGAGGTCTTTTCCTAATATTGATCACACCAAACAAGAAATGTAATTAGGTATGGACAAAGAAGGGAGACATTTAAATATATATATATAGAGAGAGAGAGACAGGTCAATATAGAAATATATATATATATATATGCATACACATCCATTTCTTAAAATAAAAAAATGGAAACAAACATGTCATTGTGACCTACTGTCAGTAAAAGGGACAAATCTAAGCTGACATGGGAGAAGTAAGAGAAGATAGAACTGGATTCCTCTGTAATTTCAGCTCCCAGACTTAACAAAGTCAGATTAGACATGACAGGAACCTGAGGACAGAAAAATGGCCATGGGAAATAAATCAACACAGGTAATATTAATGTTATTTCTTCACTTTCTTGTCCTTACAAAGGGTAAATCTATCCCTGTACAAGTCAGAAAATATTGGACACATATTGGACTCAGCTCCATAAGTTACATTTCTAATAATACCATCAGCAAAATGTAAAACAATTCTTATTTTCAGTTATGTACAAATACAGAATTCACTCCCTCTTACTTCGTTGGATTTAGCACTATTAAAGAGCTGCTGAGAATATGTTTCCACCTAGTCATTAAGGAAAATGGACCTGCAACCAACATCACAGGACATTTGAATTTCTGGATCTCACTGCCAAATACAATAGCTCAGTTTAGAAGAACATTATATGTTTAGACATTACGTATAGGAATATCAATTTATAAAAAGACAAAGGTCTACAAATTCAAGATCAAGAGGCTTGGAATCTAACTCCAGCTCTGCCACAAATGAACTGGATGACCCAAACACCTCATGTTCATGATCCTAAAATAACAGTGTCAACTAGATGATTTTTGAGGTTCCTTCCAAAAGTCAAATATAATTTTACTAGCTACATAAATTCATATTTATTTTCATCACTACTTTATGTTCTTTTTATGCCACTATTAGTATATAGTTCTCCATAAATCTCCCACCCTAAGTTCTTGGCAACTTTCATAGGGCAACTTCTTAATTAAAAAGCAAACAAACAAACAAAAAATTGATTCACGTCCCAAACCTTGGACCTATGTTCCTCTAAACTGTCCTAAATATGTAGAAATCTTCTCTACTCCTCTTTCATACAACTCTTAAGATGATGTTTTCCCTTGGGGTACATGCCTGAATCATTTTATAAGCAACCTCTTTCTTAGGGTTGCTTTTCTTTCATGGTTAGCAAATGGTTAACACCATACTACATATATTCTCTAAATTTTGAGTGGGAAGTAGGAAGCAGACTCATGAATAGTCCCCAACTAGTTAGGTAACCTCATGGAATAAACAAGCAGAAAGATTCCTAAACATCCTATGGTTCCATATCCACTACCTCTCAGCCCAACTTTGAAATCTGAAACAGAGAATAGATTAATACCCAAGTACGGATGGAGGCAGGGTGGGGTGGGAGGGAAGGATTAAAAGATAACAAGGAAAGACAGCAATTAAAAAGTCTCCAAAGAAAGAAAACAGGACCTGATGACTTCACTGATTAATTCTACAAGACATTTAAGGATGAACTCATATCAACCCAACTCAAACTACACATATTCCAAAACCTTGAGGAGGAGAGAATACTTTCAAACTCATTCTACAAAGCAGAATTACCTTGCTAACAAAACCAGACATGGACACAACAAAAAAGAAAATCTAATATCTCAAATGAATATTTTACTAGCTACATAAATTCATATTTATTTTCATCACTACTTTATGTTCTTTTTGTCAACAAAATATTAATGGCCACATTCAACAACATATTAAATTGATCATTGTTCATGATCACACGGGATTCACCCCAGGGATGCAATGATAGTTCAACATAATACAAATCAATAAACATCAAATATCAAATCAACAGAATGAAGGACAAAAGCCATATGATCTTTTCAATAGACACCATTAAAAGCACTCAATAAAATTCAACATTCCTTGGTGATAAAAATTCTCAACAAACTAGCTATAGGAGAAAGATATCTCAACAAAATAAAATCTATACACAACATACCCTATTATTATGCTAAATGGGGAAAAACTAAAAGCATTTTTTCCAAGATCTGGAACAAGATAACAATGTCCCTTTCATCTTTTATTCAACATAGTATTGTAACTCCTAGCCATAGTAATTAGAGAAAGAAAAAAGGGCACCCAAATTGAAAAGGAATAAATAAAATTGTACTTGTTTGCTGATGATATGATCACTATATTTAGAAAAACCTGAGAATTTTCCCCCCAAAATACAATAAAGATGAATAAATTAATTCAGCAAAGTTGCAAGACATAAAATCAACATACAAAAGTCAGTAGCATTTCTACATGCCAAGAGCAAAAGTCTAAAAAAGAAATCAAGAAAGCAATAACATTTACAGTACCTACAAAAAATTACAAAATTCCTTAACCAAGAAAGGTCTCTGCAATGAAAATTATAAAACACTGATGAAAAGAAAGTGAAAAGGACACACACAAAAAATAGAAAGGTATCTCATGTTCTTGAATTGAAAGAATCAATATTGTTAGCATTCTATACCACCCAAAGTGACTTACAGATTCAATGCAATCCCTACCAAAATATCACTAGCATTCTTCTCAAAAATAAGAAAAATGTCTAAATGTATATAAAACCATAAAAAGTTCAGGATAGCCAAACCAATCCTGAGCAAAAGGATCAAAGTTGGAAGCATTACATTACCTAACTTCAAATTATAGCACAAAACTATAGTAACCAAAAGAGCATAGCACTGAAATAAATACAGACAAATCAATGGAACAGAATAAGAGACCCAGAAATAAATCCATACATTTACAGTCAACTCATTTTCTTTTCTTTTTTAATTTTATTAAATCATAATTGTGTACATTGGTGCAATCATGGTGCACAATGTGCTGACTTTATATACAATGTGAAAAATTTTCATTGAACTATTTAACATAGCCTTCATGGCCTTTTAATCACTATATGAAGACATTTATATTCTACATTAAGTAATTTTCACTTGTACCCTTGTAAGATGCACCGTAAGTGTGATCCCACCAATCACCCTACCTCCATCCCTCCTCCCCCCTCCCCTTCCCTCCCTTGCCCTTTTCCCCATTTCTTATGCTAGCTTTCATATGAAGGGTAAAACCCAGTTATAGCACAAGAAAACTTGGCTTATTTCAAATGAAAATCCTAAGGTTGTGTGTCTATAAATTGTCAGTTTCAGTTGGGTTTCACCCACACAGGAGTCTGATACCAAAATATGTCAGGCTTTACCATCTTAGATCCCAGAGCTGCCCCATTTGTCAAACATTCCAGGACATGATCCCAGTAATGCTGATTCTAAGACTCTGTCTCTTATTTTTCCATCTTTTTATACCGCTGGCCTCTCTTTATTCCAAGTTTCCTCTGCATTAACAGAAGGCCAGAGGGACTGCAATGGGCCAGGCGCCAGGAAAACCTGGTTTCAAGTCATTACACAGAGAAAAATCTCCTCTCAGTAGCCTCCACTTGCCCAGGCCCATGAAGTCCCCCAGACGCATGTTCTCCAAGCTGAACTTCTTCCTCCTGCTGCACTACAGCCCCAGACCTTCCTGCCCTGTCTGAAGTGACCACACACATTGCTGGGTACACGAGTTCTTACTCTCTCTCTGATCTACATTCAAAACTATGTGAATGGTAAGGACTGTGGATTAATCACATGTGAGATGACTTTCATAAAGTATGTTCTTTTCCATTCATTGTTTCTTTAAAGTGTCATACATGGAGCAGTCCACAGGTTGTCTCACCTTTTCCCATATATGCATTTACTTTGATGCTTTCTTAAAAAAAAAAAAATCCCATTTAGGATTGAGATTTTTCAGTCTCAGAAGACATTAAAACAGAAACCAAAGTGCTGATGCCTGAGGCCCTGGTGGTTCTGTGAGCAGCTGGATTGAGAACCCCTGGCTAGGATTTGTCCTAACTTGAATGAAATTAGTCAACCCTGTTTTATAGGTATTTTATTTTTTCTTTGTGGTTTTCTCTTTGGTATCTGCCATGTATCCATTCTGACCCCCACTCTCTCCTTCCCCCGTCCCTCCTGCTGTTGCTGTTTTCACACATCTCAGAAGTAACTCAGGCAGGATTCACAGAAGCTAAAGAGGATGAATGGAGGTCACAGCTGCACTGCTTGCTAAATACATGACACTGGGTAAATGCTTCAGCCTCTGTTTTTTTGCCTACATAAAATGGGAATGGCGATGTCATCTTTTAGCGTTACTGCAAGGATGAGAAACAACGTTTGACAAGAACCTAGTCCACAGTGAGAGCAAAAAGCATGGGAACTTTGAATCTTATTATTCCCTTGGAAGCTATGCCACATGGGCCACTCCACCCACATGCTGAAGTCCTTTCACGGGCATTTAATGCCACCCAGTCTAAATCCTCAGAATTCTTATAGTAGGGACATTGTTCCTGCAGTCATATGAATTCAATGTGAAAAATACAGAGTTAAATAAATTAATGTTCATGTTTCATGTATATATATTTAAATTTATAATCACTGATATATTATTTTAAATTAAAAAAAAAAACCTGCTAAACCCAGGATCCCCAGATATTGTCTCCCCGTGTAGATGAAACTCTTGTCATAAGCACTCGCACTCTTCAAAATGAGCAGGCGTTCTCCGTTAGGATGGCTGTTTCTGGTAGGAAGCGCTCCATCCAACAAGTTCATTTGCTCATCTCAAGTTAATCCCTCAAGAGCTTCTCTTACCTGGCGAAAGGCTTTCCCTTGGAAGTCAACAAGAACTCTGCCAGGACAGAGGAGAAAGCAAAGAACCAACAGATAGGGCCCCTTTAGAGAACTTCCTCCCTGGTCAAGGCACATGCCTTTGTTCTAAGTTCCAAATTTCCGCGCTACTGCTTTGCTGCGATAACTCACACTTTTCATCGGCGCTCAGAACTCCCCTGTCAAGATCCTCTATCCTGAATATGGAATGACAATCCAACCCAGGCTGCATCTTCACGGAAACACGCAAAAGTGCTCCACATGCATGGCTATGGTGAGTCGGTGCCTCTGGATTGTTAAGCCGTCACAATTGTCACTACTATTTTCCGCTCTGACAATCCAACAGTATGTCTAGAAGTTTAGCACAAAATCCAGGTATTTATTCACAGAGGAAAGAGTGGATCCTAGAGGGCAATGAGTGTTGCCACAAAAATGACCTGGCCAGGTCAGAAAAGCTTATCGTAAGGGTCCTCACTTTAAAAAATAATCATTACGTTACACCAACACTCTTCATTTTAAATAGCTGTGGCTGACCACGGGTGGCATGTTCTTTGTGACTCAAAGTCATCATTGTCAAAATCACTGGCTCTTGTGTGTCCCATGGTAAAGCAGGACTGACTTCCAACTCGCTATTTAAAAACTGCCATGGGCTGCAATAGACATTTTGGGGCAAATGTCTTTGTTGTAAAATTATTTTTGATCATCTGGGTATATTCCTAGTAGAGGCATTGCAGGATCAAACGGTAGGTCTACTTTTAGTTCCTTGAGTATGTTCCAAACTTCTTTCTAAAAAGGCCATATTAGCTTGCATTCCTACCAGCACTGTAGGACTGTTCCCTTCTTTCCACATCCACGCCAACATCTGAAAACTTGGGATTTTGTTATATGGGCTAATCATACTGGAGTTAGATGATATCTCAAAGTAGTTTTGATTTGCAGCCCAATTCATAACTGCCAAAACATAGAAATAGCCCAAATAACCATTGGCCCATGAATGGATTAACAAATTACGGTCTATGTACACCATGGAATACTATGTGGCCATAAAAAGATAGAGACTTCACATCTTTTATGTTTACCTGGATGGAGCGGGAACATATTCTTCTTAGTAAAGTCTCTCAAGAATGGAAAACAATGTATTTAATGTACCCGATACTACTATGAAATCAATATATAATCACCTACACATTTATGCAAATGGTAAAACATAACTATAGTCCAGAATGTAGGAGGGAAGAGGATGGACAGGGGAGGGGAAGGGGGAAGACAAAAGGAGGGGGGGTATTTGGTGGGACCTCATCTAAGGTGCATAATGCAATAGTTTATTTCAAAACTATTAAGAAAAGAATAGAATTGTCTTACCACAACAAGTAAGTAAGCGAGGGGATGGATGTGTTAATCAGTTCAATGTAAGCATTTCACATGGTATATCAAATCAGTACACTGTGCCCCACAAATGTATCAATGTACACAGTCATGATTTAATAAAGAAAAATAAATAAGTAAATAAATAAAATGGCTGTGGGCTTTAGGAAATTATTCTGCAGAAACTCTGAAAACTGAATATTCAAATGCTTACTCCTTGTCTTAGCAATTTCACTTCTAGGTATATACTCGGGGGTAAGGTCCATCTGGTCACCAGAAGACATGTGAAAGAAGGCTCAGAGTAGGCTTACTGGTCACAGTTCACAACTGGAAACTCCCCAGATGTCTGTGTAATAAATTAGAAAACTAAACTGTGCTATATTCATAGAATGGAATACCCAGGGGCCTGACAAAGAATAAGCTGTAACTGTGTAGGATTCATCATATCCATATTCATTTTGATGAATCTCCAAAATGTGATAGTGAGCTAAAGAAATCAGACACCCAAGGGCCCCGCCTGTGTGACTGCAGCGGGCAGAGTACAAGGACAAGCCACCCAGACCTGTGCTGTGGAGATAGGTCAGTGGGGATCTCGGGAGGCAGGGCAAGAGAGGGGAGCAAGGGGGTTCTTCAGGTACGGGCAATGTTCTCTTTTGTGACCTGGGTTACACAGCTGAATTTGTTTAACTGTATTCTTATATATACTATCCTGTGTGCATACCAGGCTTCAGTTGAAAGCTAAATAAATAAATAAATAAAAAGCTATGATGAGCAAAGGAAAAAAGCCAATGATAGTGATAATCTATAAGACTTTGCAAACTCAGGCTTTCCTAAGAGTAAAAGAAGAACATCAGGTGTCACGATGCTCAGGGACCTCCCTTACTTCCTCTCTGGGCTATAGTTCAGGTTCACAAATAAATGATGACTGGTACTTGAGAATTTTAGTCCACATAGCTTTACTTGGAGTTTCCCTTGTTAAATTTCTTTTGTGTTTTAGTTCATCAACAAATGGACTTTGCGTTAATCATCAGAAGATTTTAATATAGTTTTTTTTCGATGTTAATAAAAAAGTGAGAAATATAATTGGCATATTTAAGGGAACTAGCACCAGATGAAGATTATTCTGATAGATTAGATGAAGATTCAGGAACTTAATGGTTTGGACAGCACACTGTCTCAGATGAACAAGACATACATTTCTTTCCATAACATAAGTGATGTAAAATAGCAAGTTGTCAGAGTTACTGATGCTCAGTTTAGCAAAAATAATCTGTGTTATATTGAATTTATTTCTGCACTGAGCTTATTTACTTAGGTAACTTTTTTCATTTACCTTTCAGTTTAATTCTAGAAATATAAGAAAAAGGGATGAAGGTTAGGTAAACTTTTCAGTCACAGAACATTGCCTTTTTTTGTCCATTAGTGACTGACAATGTCATTTCAACTAAGAAAAAATATATCTTGTAATATAGTACAGAAGCATTTTTACAATACTCACCACCCCTTCCAACCCAACTAAACAGAAACATTGATAAAACAAATTGAAATTTAGATGGCAAACTATGTCTGTTTTTGTTCAGGTAGACCTTACATGCTTGGCAGATGGGAATATTTTTTTCTTTTGCAGTTTTTGGCTGGAGCCGGATTGGAACCCACCACCTCTGGTATATGGTGCCGGTGCCCTACTCCTTTGAGCCATAGGCATCACCCACAAATGGGAATATTTTTAAGTTGGAAATAAAGTTGTACAGGAGAATGGGACAGTGATGGAAAGAGTGAACAAGAAAAACAAAATATAATACAATTTGTAATTGTTTAAGTCACGAGTCTGACAATTATAAGTCATAGGCCAAAATCTGACCCATTACCTGTTTTTATAAATAAAATTTCTTGGAACACAGATACGTACTTATATATTATTTGTGGCTGCTTTTATGCTTTAACAGCAGAGTTGAATAGTTGTAACAGATACCATGCAATCCTCCTACAGCCAAAAACGTTTACTGTCTGGCACTTTATAGAAAAAGTTTGCCAACCATTGACTTAAATAACAAAATTTACACTTACATTTCCAAGTTTATGGAAAGATGATTCAGGCAGCTGGTTTACTCTTAGATGCTAGAGTTCTCATGCTATGTGGAAACTCATATTGTTTTCTAATCATTAACAAATTTCCACTAGACCATAATACTTCTATAATATATTACTAAGTGTACTATATGCTGGGCACTATACTTTCTAATGCTTTTGTAATTCATTACCAAGGTGCTGGGATGATATATATTCAGAAAATACTCTTCATCATGTTTTTGTAGAAATGGCTCAAATCTGCGCTAACCAAGAAGGTTTAAATAAATCGTTCTCTGCTCAACATTCACTTTCTTGTCAGGCAGCTTTTAGGATCCTGCTCTGCTTCTTGCTCCTGCCACTCTGAAATAAAATAATATAAATAATCGCCTTGAACATGTCTTGATCCTTGGTAACAGGACCATTACCATGGCATGGATAAAATCGATGAGCTGATGAATAAGAGCTAACATTTGCTGAGTACTTTCTATGTCTCAGGCATGCCTCTGAGCACTTTATTAAGTGAATCTTCACAACTTTATCAGATAGGTACTGTTATCTCCACTTTAACAAGATGAAGATACAGAGGCACACAAAAGCAATTTGCCCAAAGGCACACAGCTTATTAGTTTCTGGACCAGAAGAATCCTTATCAACATTAAAAATAATATTAATTGAGTGGACTTCTATGCGGTAGGTCTACAATAAGGTCTACAACTTTTTTCTATAAAGGGCCAGATAGTGAATATATTAGACTTTGGAGATCAGATGAAGTCTTTTTGTAAATTCTGTCCTTGCAATGAGGAAACAGCCAACAATAAGATATAGTGAAAGGGCAAGGCCAGGTTTTAATAAAATCCAATTTATACAAGCAGGCTACACACCAGATGTGGCATATGGTGGTAATTTTCCAACCTTGGTAAAGATGATCCTACTAACTTACAAATTTTACTATTCTATGTGCCTTGCACTGTGCTGGGTGTGTTGGGATAGGAATGATGGAAGGTATGGTGATAATTCTCTCTAGGATCAACTAACTGTTGATTGTAATGGAGAATCCTTCCTTCGCATTCTCACTTCACAAATCTTTTCTGCTAGCTAGTATCTAATTCTATTATTTTTTGTCTCCAACTGATCATCTGAAAAGTGATTGGAGTCTATTCTGAAGCAGCTCAGGAGGAAAATGTTGGTAAGAAATTAAGGCCCAGTGGGGTGGCTCATGCCTGTAATCTAGCACTCTGGGAGGCTGAGGTGGGTGGATTGCTTGAGCTCATGAGTTCAAGATCAGCCTGAGCAAGAGCAGGATCAAGATCCTGTTTCTAAAATTAACCATTGTGATGGGCACCTGCAGTCCCAGCTACTCTGGAGGCTGAGGCAAGAGAATCTCTTAAGCCCAAGAGTTTGAGTTGCTATGAGTTACCATGCCACAGCACTCTACTGAGGATGACAAAGTGAGACTCTGCCTCAAAACAAAAGAAAAAAAAAAACCTAAGTAAGTTTTATGGGGTACTTTATTCAATAAGATGTTGGCTGTAGCAATATATCATAAATGGGATTATCAGATTGACCTTTTCTATTACAGAATTTTTAAACTTTCAAATCAAAGTTGAATATGGGAAGATGGCAGACAAGAACTTCCCAGAAATATTTTCAGTCACATTAAAAAGCAGACCAGTGCACAAGTTTTAAAATGCATTCTGAAGGCGAACTAGCCTCCTTCCAATGTAAGGGAGGGAGATGTTTCCAGTTTCTCTTCAAGTTTGTTTGGAGTATGACTACATTTTAAGAATGAGAACTTGGTGTTTTGTAGATTTTTTTAAATAATTTTGTTGAATCATAATTATGTACATTGGTGCAATCATAGGGCACGATTCATATACATTCAGAAATATTTTGATCATACTGTTACAGATAGCCTTCATGGCATTTTCTTGATCCCTATATAAAGAAATTGATACTCTACCTTTAATAAGTTTCACCAGTACCCTGCTAAGATGCACCGTAGGTGTGTTCCCACTAATAGCCCTCCCTCTACCCATCCTCCCCCCTCCCCTCCCTTTCCCCTTTCCCTGTATTCCTGTGCTATAATTGGGTTTTAGCCTTCATATGAAAGCTATAAATTAGCTTCATATTAGGGCTGAGTACATTGGATACTTTTTCTTCCATTCTTGAGATACTTTG
>CAUYON010038676.1:0-14880 GCA_963573935.1 Arctocebus calabarensis
TAGTAAACGAGAAAATATCATGAATGGTATGTCAATCAGGTTGATAAAATATCTCAGATTGCATGTGAAGCCCCCACACTGTACCCCATGGTTGAACTAATGTACACAGCTATGATTCAATAAAAAAAATAAATAAATAAAATAAAATACTAGAAGAATGTGCAGGGAAAACTCTTAAAGGAATCGGCTTGGGTGAATATTTTATTAGGAGGACTCCTCAGGCAATTGAAGCAGTATCAAAAATACTCTACTGGAACCTGATCAAACTAAAAAGCTTCTGCACAGCCCAGAACATAGTAAGTAAATCAAGCAGACAGCCCTCAGAATGGGAGAAAATATTTGCTGGTTATTCCTCCTACAAAGGTTTAATAACCAGAATACACAGAGAACTCAAATGTATTAGCAACAAAAGACCAAGTGATCCTATCTCAGGGTGGGCAAAGGACTTCAAGAGAAACTTCTCTAAAGAAGACAGGCACACGGTCTACAGACACATGAAAAAATGTTCACCATCCTTAATCAACAGAAAAATGCAAATTAAAACTACTTTGAGATATCACCTGACTCCAGTAAGATTAGCCCACATCACAAAATCCCCAAACCAGAGATGTTTGTGTGGATGTGAAGAAAAGGGAACACATCCACATTGCTGGTGGGAATACATACAAATACGTTCCTTTTGGAAGGATGTTTGGAGAATACTTAGAGATCTAAAAATTGACCTGCCACTCAATCCTATAATTCCTTTACTAGGTATTTACCCAGAAGACCAAAAATCACATTATAACAAAGATATTTCTGTCAGAGTGTTTATTGCAGCCCAATTCATAATTGCTAAGTCGTGGAAGAAGCCCAAGTGCCCATCGACCCACGAATGGATTAATAAAGTGTGGTACATGTATATCATGTAGTATTATGCAGCCTTAAAGAAAGGTGGAGACTTTACCTCTTTCATCTTTACATGGATGGAGCTGGAACATATTTTTCTTAGCATAGTATCTCAAGAATGGAAGAAAAAATATCCAATGTACTCAGCCCTACTATGAAGCTAATTTATAGGTTTCATATGAAAGGTATAACCCAACTATAGCACAAGAATATGGGGAAAGGGGCAAGGGGGGGGAAGGGAGAGGGGAGGTTGGGGTGGACAGAGGGTAATTGGGGGGCCACACCTACAGTGCATCTTAGAAGGGTACAGGTGAAACTTACTAAATGCAGAACACAAATGTCTTCATACAATAACTAAGAAAATACCATGAAGGTTATGTTTGATGAAAATGTTTCAGATTGTATATGAAGCCAGGACATTGTACCCCTTGATTGCCATAATGTACACAGCTATGATTTAATAATTTAAAAAAAAGAGTTGGAAGTTGCTGTGAGCTGTGACTCCACAGCACCCTACCAACAGTGATATAGTGAGACTCTGTCTCCATTTTATATATATATATGGATACATATGGATATATATTGGCCTATATATATATATATATATAATGATATTGGCCATTACATATATGAATGATATTGAACATTACATATATATGTTATATATAATGATATTGGCCATTACATATATATATGGATTTTATATATATATTTATATGGTATAATAAATATTGTATATAATACTATATGTTTCATACATATCATATATAATATTATATATAATATATATTATTTATTATTTATATAATAGAATAAAATATATATGACAGAATAGAATATACAATATTTATTACATAAACATATATACTAAATATTCCATTTTATATATAATAATATTGCACATATCCATATAATACATTATATATTACATATAATACATTACTTAGAAATAAATAGATATCAGAAAACATTACATTACCTGACTTCAGATTATACTATAAATCTATAGTGATCAATACAGCATAGCACTGGCCCCAAAATACAGATGTAGATATATGGAACAGAATAGAGAACCTAGAGATGAACCCAAGCACATATCATTTGATCTTTGATAACCCTAACAAAAACATATATTGGGGAAAATATTTTCTATTTAAAAAATGGTGCTGGGAGAACTGGCTAGCAACCTGTAGAAAACTGAAACCATACCCTCACCTTTCACCAGTAACAGAAATTTATTCTCACTGGATAAAATATTTAAATTTAAGACATGAAAGTATAAAAATACTTGAAGAGAATGCAGGGAAAACACTTGATGATATTGGCTTCAGAATGTATATATATATATATATATATATATATATATACATAAAACCGTATATATATATTGTCATATATATATAAATAAAACCGTATATATATATATATTTCCATATATATATGTCCATGTCCATACACATTCTGAGGCCCATATCATTTCGTATATATATATCATTATATATACTATACATTATATAATTATATTATATTATATATTATATAATATATTGTATAATTACATTATATATTATATGATTATACTATACATAATATATATTGTATAATTATATAATGTATATCATATATTATATTATAAATGATATAATATAATAATATATATACTATATCATAATATATAATATAATTTAATAGAATACATTATATATTATAATATAATATAACATAATTATATTATATGTGATATATATTATATATCATATAATTTTGATATATTATATTATGTAAAATATTATACATTGTAATATTATATAATATAATTTAATAGATTATATATTATAATATAACATAATATTTCATATATGATATATTGTATATAAGAAAATATACAAAATATATATTATATAATATATAATGCTTGATTGCAATGGCTTGGACTTTCTTTACAATGTTGAGTACCAGTGGAGACAATAAGCATTCTTGTCTAGTTGCAGATCTGAGTGGAAATAGTTTTACTTTTACTCCATTCAGTACAATACTGGCTGTGGGTTTGGTGTAGATGGCCTGTATCATTTTAAGAAATGTCCCATCCAGGCTTATTTTTTAAGGGTTCTAATCATGAAAAGATGTTGGATATTATCAAAAGCTTTTTCTGTATCAACCAATAGAATCATATGATCTTTTTTATTTTATTTATGTGGTTTATTATAATTGTAGATTTATGTATGTTGAACCAAACTTGTAACACTGGGATAAAACCAACTTGATCATGATGTATAATTTTTTGATGTATCACTGCATTCTGTTTGCTAGGATCTTATTAAATATTTTTACACCGATATTCATTAATGATATTTGTCTGTAGTTTTCTTTCTTTGTTGGGCACTTTCCCGGTTTGGTGATCAGGGTGATGTTTTGTTCATAGAATTTGTTGGGGAGGGTTCCTTCTTTATCTATGTTTTGCAAAAGGTTATGTAGTATAGGTACTAGTTCCTCTTTGGTAAAATTCTTATGTCAAACCATCTAGTCCTGGACATTTGGGGGGGGGTAGACTTGTACACTTGATGCTATTTCAGTGCTTCATAAAGGTCTATTCAAAATTTCTAATTCTTTCTGGTTGAGTCTAGGAATGTGACATGCTTGCAGATATTAGTCCATTTCCTTCAGACTTTCGTATTTCTGAGAATAGAGTTTTTGTAGTAATCATTGAGGATGTTTTAAAATTTCTGTGGTATCTATTGTTATTTCTCCTTTATCATTTCTTATGGACATTATTAGAATTTTACTTTTCTGTTTCTTGTTAGGATAGTCAAAAGGTTATCAATTTTATTAATCTTTTCAAAGAACATACTTTTTGTTTTGTTGATCTTAATGATTCTCTTGGTTTCAATTTTATTTACTTCTACTCTAATTTTGGTTACTTATTTTTTTCTGCTGGGTTATGGGTTGGATTGTTCTTCCTTTTCTAGTTGCTTGAGATGACCCATTAGGTTGTTGACTTCCTCTCTTTCTGTTTTCTTTATGGTTTCTAATGCTATAATTTTCCCTCTTAGAACTGACTTGCTGTATCCCACAAATTTTTATAATTTGTGTCTTCATTATTATTTTGTCCCAAAAATTTGATGATTTCCTTCTTGGAAGGTAGCTATGCTCACCACTATACCACCAATGCACTTGCTGATTCCCTCTTAAGCTCATCTTTGACCCAGGTATCATTTAGCCTAAGGTTATTTATTTTACATGAGTTTGTTTGAGTATGAAGTTTTCTGTTACCATTGAGTTCAACTTTCATTCCATGATGGTATGAAAAAATAAAAGAGAAATATTCTATTCTTTTAAATATGTTGAAATCAGCCTTGTGTCCTAAAATATGATCAATATTGGATGATCCATGGGTTGATTATAATAATGTGTATTCATTTTTATTATGATGAAATGTTCTGTGGATTTCTATTCTAGTGTCAAATTTAAGTCTATTATTATCTTTATTTAGTTTCTTCTTAGAGAATCTATAGAAAACTGACAAAAGGGTGTTTAAATCCCCAACTATCATAGTGCAGGAAGATATTATATTGTTTCTAACTGTTAGGGTTTTCTTTAAAAATTGAGGAGTATTTAGGTAGGGCACATAAATGTTAATTATTGAAATCTCTTCATATTGAGCATTTCCCTTGACAAATTTGTAGTGTCCATCCTTACCTTTCCCTATCTTTCTTGGTTTAAATCCTATTTCATCTGCAAATAAAATTGAAACCCATGCTTTTTTATAATTTCTGTTTGCCTATATTATAGATGACCATCCCTTCACCCTAAGACTTTATCATTTGAGTTACGATGACTTTTTGTATGCAACAGATACCGAGCCTGAATTTTTTATCCTTTTAGCCAACCTGTGCCTCTTTAGAGGTTAATGTAAGCCATTTATAGCAGTTGAGAGAATGGATAACTATGGTAGTGTTTTGGCTGTCATGTGTTCAAAAGTCTGGTGAATATTTTTAATTCTTTCACCATTGTAGAAGTTAGGTTTTGTTCATAAATTCTGAGTGAGTTTGTTTTGGTGATAAACCATTGTCATGGTCATTATGGAAAACAGATCTGAGTATTTCCTGGAGAGCTGGTTTAGTTATGGCAAATCCCCTCAACATGTGTATGTCAGTAAAGTATTTGATTTCTCCATCATGAATGAAATTCAGTTTAGCTGGATACAGGATTCTGGACTAAAAGCTGTTTTGTTTTAGTATATTGAAGGTTGATGACCATTTTCTTCTGGTTTGAAAAGTTTTGGCTGAAAGATCTGCAGTCATTTTAGTATTTCTCACTTTGTAGGTAATGCTTTTCTTATGTCTGGCTGCTTGCAGAATTTTCTCCTTCATATTAACTTTGGCTAAGTTAATTACAATGTATAGGAAATGCTTTATTTGGATTGACTCTTCCTGAAGTTATGAAACTGTCCACTATCTGAATATCTATACCTTCTGCAATGCTTGGGAAACTTGATACCATAATGCATTGGAGTAGAGCTTCTGTGCCTTTAGGACCATCCTCTTCTCCTTCAGGAATTCCAATAAGTTGGATGTTTCATCTTTGGGAGTGATCCCACAACTCTCTCATGGAATGATTTGTTTTTGCTTTCCATTCTTCTGTTTTTTTTTTAAAGCTTTGGATCATTCAAAAGACTTGTATTCAATTTAAAAGATCCTTTCTTCTGTCTGATCAACTATTTTACTGGGGGATTCTATCTTTCAAAGCTTCTCAAATAAATTTTTCATTTTCTTTAGCTCTGCTATCTCTTTTCTCATTATGTCCATATTCTTAGTGATTTTGTCCTTGAATTCTTTAATTTCTTGAGATGACTTTTGAACAACTCTTTGTATTTTTATTTCCATCTTTTTCTCCATTCTATTCATTTTATTTGCCATCCATACTCTGAATTCTATCTCCTACATTTCAGCAATCTGTCTATGAATGACATCTTAGGTTTTATCACCTTTGTCATTCCTTGGGAGAGTTGATGTACTCTGATTATTCATACTTCATGTTGTCAGAGTTCTTCTGCTTGTTCTTCCCAGGATTATTTTCTACAGTTTGGCTAGTAAAACTGGTAAGGTGTGATTAGGTAGAGGACTCCAGTAAGTGGAGTTAACCAGCCCTTTACCAATGAGCTGGGGCTGGTGATTGTGTTTTTTCCCCTAAAGCTTTACAAAGGTCCCTTTCAGAGCTGCTCCCAGATACTTCAAGGACCTACTTGGGTTAATAGCATTAGCAGTCTCTGTCTTATAGTCAGACAGCCTCTACCCAATTCTAATGGGTTGTGGTGGTAGACAGAAATCTCAGCCTGGGAGAGATACAAGCAACTGTGACACATTGCCCCCCCCACCAGCAAAAGCTGGAGGACAAGAATACATCCCTCTCACCACAAAAAAACTTCCACTCAACCTTGGAGGGTCCCCTGGAGGACAGCCCCTAGTCAAAAGTTCTCCACTTATTCCGGGCAGTACAATCACTGCTGAAAAAGGAGAGTTCAAAGGGTCTTCAGTGGCCCAATATTAGGGATCCAGAAGCAGTTTCATCCAGAAAACCCAAGGGGCTGAAGCCTGACTCCCTCCAGTGAGCAACAACAGGGAAATACACCACCAAAATTTTTCCCAGGGTGTAAGCACTTCCATGCACCATCTCAGCACAGCACATCTCTCCCTCCCATGTGTCCCTCTCTCTCTGCATCCCCCAAATTCCACTCAATTCACTGTTTCTGCACTCCTGTACAGTGGACCACACAATTCCCAGGCTCTCAAGGAATTGCCAAACACTCTGGGCTCTGCAGGGAACAGGTCTTCAGACAGCCAGGTGAGGGGGGAAGGGTGGACTGGCAGTTCAGAATTTCTGGGAAAATATTTGTTCAATATTATGCCAGGCAGGATGATGTGTAGGCTCACAAGGGGGACCTCCTTGGAGAAGTAGGCCTGGTATATAATGGCTCTTTCCCGTAGGGTAAAATAAGAGGTCTTTTGTTCCCTGATTGCTTGCAGAGAGCACACAGCAAGCCTCTCTCTCAGGGGAGGGGTCTCTCATCCTCTTAATGATGGTCTTTGTATCTAGAATTTGTTTTCCTGGAGTTGCAGCTTACCTCATCAGAGATGATGTGCACTTATCTACCTATTTTTTTAGCTCAGCTCCACACTTTCAGCTTTGAGTACATTCTGCTACCCATTATCTATTCCTCTGGACAGGAGCCTCTGTTGAAAGCTGCCTCTAGTTGGCCATCTTACTTCTCTCCCCTTGTATATGGATTTTGAATATTATTTTTGTACAACTTCATTCAAATAATATTTAAACATATTTCAACATTTTCCAGTTGTTAGGCATTGATCTATATTACATTACACTACTGCTATGAAAATTACAATGAAATTTTGGTGCAAAAATATTTTTCTGGATTGAGGTGGCACTTACAGGATGGTGGAAGTAAAAGCTTCAAGCATCCTTCCCAGGAAAACAATTATAAGTGGTGAAAATGACATGGGAAAAAAAAAAACTATCGTTGATTATGGTAATAGTTGTGCAACTCTGTGAATGCAATAAAAACTGTTGAATTCTATACATTAATTAGTAAACTGTTCGGTATATGAATTGTATCTGGGGGCAGGCCCCAATATAAGAGGGCCCTTGTCTAACAAAAGCAATTAATGGTACCTGCTTCTGTGGGCCCTCAATGAATCCAGAACAACAACAACAAAATCACAATTACCAAAAAAAATTTTGAATACATTGAAAATACACAAATGTTCATGGTGGCATTGTTCATATTAGCCAAAAGTAGAATAGCCCAACTGATAAATAGATAAATGAAATACTATAGTGTATCTATATAATGAAATATTATTCAGCCATAAGAGGGAATGATGCTCTGATGCATGTTGTAAAATGGATTAACCTTAGAAACATTATGTTTAGTGAAAGAAGACACACACAAGAGACCACATATTCTATGATTCCATTGATATGAAATGTCTCATAAAGGCAAACTTATACAAACAGCAAATAGATTAATAATTGCCTTCAGATTGGTCCAGAGACATGGATTAAACATAAATGGTAATTGGGTTTGTTATTTGAAATGTAAAAATGTTTTATAATGGGATTTTGCTGAGGGTTTTGTAACTTGGTAACTTTGCTAAAAATCATTAATAGGTGTCCCAAATTGGTCATACATAGAGAAGATGGGAAAATTATAGCTAAATGTGCCTTTATTTACAAAATATTCATAACAACATTTTACAAAGAAGTGGCCAAAATGTAGAGAATATTGTGCAAATATTTTTTTAAATGTTGTTATGAATATCTTATAAATAAAAGCACATTTAGCTATAATTTCCAATTTTCTGTATGCATGTGACTTTTGGAACACCCTGTATTATCCAAAATTTATAAAGAATACACCAATAGGCCACTGTTCAGCAGCTTTTATAAAAATGGTGCCTGGTGAACAGCAAAGGCTTTGATGAATACATGAAGGAGCTAGGGAGTAGGGCAAGCTCCACAAAAATGGGTTCAATGGCCAAAACAGATTGCATCATCACTTGTGATGGGAAAAACCTCACTATAAAAAATGAGAGAACTTTGAAAACAAAATAGTTTTCTAGTGTCTTGGGAAAGAAGTTTGAAGAAACTACAGCTGATGGCAGAAAAACTCAGAATGTCTGCAACTATACAAATAGCGCATTGGTTTAATGTCAAGAATGGGATAGGAAGGTGGCACCTGTAACTCAAGGAGTAGGGCGCCAGTCCCATATACCAGAGGTGGCGGGTTCAAGATTGGCCCTGGTCAAAAACTGCAAAAAAAAAAAATGGGATAGGAAAAAGGCACAATAACGAGAAAATTGAGAGGTGGGAAATTAGTGGTGGAATGCATCATGTACAATGTCACCTGTACTCAGGTCTATGGAAAAGTAAAATAAAAATTCCATCGTCAATCTGGGCAGAAATTAGTTATGAGAATGAACAGGCTCAGTTCAATGAGCAAGTCTCCATCTTGCTTTTTTGTTTCATTACTATTTTCAGTTATCTTTATCACAAAAACTTTACGTGCAGCTATTCAATTAGGAACCTATTTTAATTAGGTTCCTCCCTTTGGTTAGGAAATAAATATGTTTGTGTTAAAAAGAGAATACACAAATATTTTTACAACTCAATAGTAGAGATTAATAACCAATTTAAAAATTGGCAAAAGTTCTGAGTAGATATACACATGGATAATAAGAACATGAGAAGATATTAGTTATTAGATAAATGCAAATCATAGCCACCAAGATATATTACTACTTCATACACAGTAGGATAGTTACTATCCCAAGACTGACAATAAGAAATACTGGTGTATATGCACCGAAACACTATTTGCTGGGGAGGGTGTTTGGAGAAGTGGATTATGAGAGTTTATTCTGAGATGTGAACAAAAGGAAACAGGGACCAGGTTTTGCGTGGGTAACTGTGGCCTTTATTCACTTGGGTGTGAGTGGGCTGAGTTCAAAAGGGAAGTCAGAAAAAAAAAAGGAAGTCAGCATGTAGGTTAAGGTGGGGTGGGAGTATAAGGGTACAGGGCGTGGAGGTTGGTTGCACTCATTCCTTTCTTGATAGGACTTGTGCACTCATGTCTGTGTCCCTGCACTTGGTTCTATTTGGGGTGGGTCCTTGCACTCGGCCCTATCATCCAGGTCTTTTTAGTCTATTATAAGGAGGCACAGCAATTGGTGTGGTGTCTTTTGGGCTGCTTCCTGTACTTTGAGGGCCTGCATGGGCTGCCTATAAAGGAAAAAAAAAAGGGAGGGTGAAAGGGATGGTGTTTTCAGGAATACTCTTGGGTCTTCAGTCTGAACTGCTTAATATCCGTGTAGGACAAGGATATGAGTGGTTGTTTTTTGGGTGAGTGACTGGTCAATAAATTGGGGGATGAGAAGGAGGACTACTGGCCCAAAATGAGAATGAAAAAGTTTATAATTTGGCTCAATTCCCATACCACAGTGGTTATGGTACCGGCCACATACACCAAAGCTGGCGAGTTTGAACCCAGGCAAGGCCAGCTGAAGAACAATGACAACTGCAGAGGGGAAGAGCCAAGATGGCAGTCTGTAGCCAGCTTTCCACAGAGGCTCCAATCCAGAAGGAGAGTTAAGGGACAGAAATTTAGCAAATTTAGCAAGAAAGCCAATGGTTTAGATCTGAGCCAAAAGAGAAGGTCGAAGAATGCACATCAACCCTGCTGGAGCGACCTGCGACTCCAAGGATACAAATGGTATGGAACTCATCGCCAAGCAGACGGCAGTCCCCTAACCCATGAGAACGGCTCGTAGTATGCTCCATACAAAAAACCGAGCAGAGTTCAGATGTCCTCCCACTCTACCCCATGGGAAAGACCTTCTAAAAACCGGACCTCTTTCCCCTAGTAGGGTGCCATGGCACTCTCCTGCCAGGCAAAAAACTGTATATATTGTCTACCTGTAAGTTTGAACTCCCAGCACTCCCCTCCACTCTCACCCTAAGATCTGGAGGTCTGTCCCCCATGGACTCCAGATTCTTGGACATTCTCCTGAGGGTTGTGGACGGGCGCAGACTGTTGCTGATCTGTGCTAATTTTAGGCTTGGGAGTAGTGACAGAAAAGTGAGCTGAGAGAAGGCCAAGCTAGAGAGATGGTCCCCTGAGGCACAGAGCAGCAGCCACAGCTGCAGGAACAATGGCAATGGGGCTCCCATCCCTGGGGATATTTTGAGGAGACACTCCCAATCTCTCAGGGGGGCCAAGAGAAGCTGGGCAGCTTCTCTGGTGGCAGCCACTGGCAGAGCGGTCCTGCAGCTAAGGTGCAGAACTCAGGAGTGAAGGCTATGCCTGAGGCAGTCGAGGCTGGGGCAGAGGGCAGGGATTAGAATACATGCACTGAGAAAGCCGGGCAGAAACTGCTTTACTTAGCTTCAGATGCACCTGACCCTCAGGAGATGAAAGCTGACACAAAGGACTGGAACTCACAAACTGTGTCAGACCTATTAGCAGTCCAACGTCTGATCCACAAGGGAAAAATTCTGTGAACTTGTTATGTTCTATCAGCAACATCAATCAGGGACAGGTCTGGAACTGAGTGAATCACCCCAGCCTCTATCAAGTACCCAGGTTGTCAGGCCTCACCTCCCCCTTCCAAACAATGACAGAGACTGGCAGACTGGCTGAGGAGCCACAGACCCCCATGTGACCAAGGCAGGTGCAAACCTCTGGAGCATCTGCTCATTGGAGGGAACTAGATCATAGCTCTGCAGGGCTACCAGAGACTGAGTGTGACAGAGGGGCAAGGTGGGGAAGGAGGCATCAACCTTCCCAGACTAATTTACTTGCTGGGGAGGCCCTCCTGAGCTCACAGAGCACTGGAGTGAGTTATACTAGAGCTGCCAGAAGACTCTTGCTACCTAGTTGCCAAAGATTTTTCAACTTTATTATTTGAGGTTGGTGCTGGCTAGGAAAATTGATTGGGATCTCTTCAACTGGGCTAATCACACGAGGACTCTCCAAAGTGATACCCTGGGTGTGTGGTAGTGGGAAGGTTTGATTTTGCTTTTCCAATTGTTGTCTGTGGGGGGCATGGTGACCTAACTGCTGGTATTTCTCCACAGCTCAGACTCCAACACAGAGTAACTGATTCTCTAGTGTAAGACAGAGCCCAGCTGAAAATAAGACAGAGCCACTTAACCCCACCACATCAAGAAGACCCCCAGTTTTGCAGGCAGTAGCACTATACAAGTTCTTGGCAAAACTCTAGGGGAAAAGGTACAGACACCAGTCCCAGCTTTCAGGCAAAGGACTGGTCAATCACTACTCCTAGAACCCCCAATCCAACTTATCCTTATCAACTCATCCAGCCAAACAGTGCAAAATAATCATGAAGCAGAATCAGCAGAAAACCTCTGGAAACATGAACAACCAGAGTAGATCAACCCCCTCAAGGAGCAATTTGGCAAACAAAAATGATGATACTATGCATAAAGAGATGGCTGAGATATCAGAAATCAAATTCAGAATTTGTTTTGCAAACAGGATCAATAAAATAAAGGAAAAGTTGGAATTAGAAATTCTGGGAGCATTTCAAAAATTGTCTCCAGAAGTCAAGGAATTCAAAGACCAAATGACCAAAGATTTTCACACATTGTGACAAGAAGTTGCAGCCCCTAAAGATCTGAGAAACACAGTAGAATCCCTCAGTAACAGAATCAACCATGCAGAAGAAAGGATTTCTGACATCGAAGTCAAAGCTTTCAAACACTCCCAAACTTCAAAAGAGGAAGAGAAATGAAAGGCAAAAATGGATCATTCTCTCACACAGCTCTGGGATAACTCGAAGAAAACCAATATTTGCCTTAGAAAGATACCTGAAAACGATGAAGTGGCATCACAAGGTGCAGAGTCTCTTCTATAAGAAATTATGAAAGAGAACTTCCCAGGCATGCTAAGAGATTCTGAAACTCAGATACCAGACAGTTTCAGAACCTCAGCATGACTCAACCCGAATAAGACATCTGTGAGGCATATCATAAGTAAGTACACTAAAGTTAATATGAAAGATAAAATTCTGAAAGCAACCAGATGCAAGAAATCCATAACTACAAGGGGAAGAATATTAGAATAGCTGCAGATCTTTCTAATCAAACTTTTCAAGCTAGAAGAGAATGGTCATCGACTTTGAATCTCCTAACACAAAATAACTTTCAAACCAGGATCCTGTATCCAGCTAAACTGAGTTTTATTTATGATGGAGAAATTAAATACTTTAATTACATCCACAGGTTGAAGAAATTTGCTATAACTAAACCAGCTCTCCAAAATATTCACAAACCTATCCCTCATAATCACCAGCTTAATCCTCCACCACAAAAGTTTTCTCACTCAGAAACTTCTTACCAAATACCAACTTCCACAGTGACGAAACAATGAAAACTGTCCACTAGATTTTCTACTGATTTATCAATATTTTCAATTAATGTGAATTGTTTAAATTGTCCTCTAAAGAGGCATAGGTTGGCTGACTGGATACAAAAACTCAGGCCAGATATCTGCTGAATATAAGAATCTCATCTCACCTTAAAAGATAAATTTAGACTCAAGGTGAAGGGATGGTCATTTATATTCCAGGCAAATGGAAAACAGAAAAAAGCAGGTGTTGCAATCTTATTTGCAGATACAATAGGCTTTAAACCAACCAAAATAAGGAAGGATAAGGACGGTCATTTCATATTTGTTAAAGGTAATAATATGATGAGATTTCAATTATTAATATTTATGCACCCAACCAGAATGCACCTCAATTTATAAGAAAAACTCTAATAGACATAAGCAATTTGATTTCCTCCAGCTCCATAGTAGTTGGAGAATTTAAAGCTCCTTTAGCAGTGTTGGATAGATCCTCAAGAAGAAGCTAAGTAAAGAGATTTTAGATTTAAACTTAACCATTCAACATCTGGATTTCACAGACATCTACAGAACATTTCATCCTAATAAAATTGAATACACATTCTTCTCATCAGCCCATGGAACATACTCCAAAATTAATCACATCTTAGGTCACAAGTCCAAACTCAGCAAACTTAAAAGAATAGAAATTATTCGTTGCATCTTCCTGGACCACCATGGAATAAAAGTTGAACTCAACAATAATAGGAATCTGCAAACTCAAACAAAAACATGGAAACTAAATAACTTTATGCTGAATGATAGACAGGTTGTAGATGAGATTAAGAAGGAAATCACCAAATGTTGGGAACAAAACAAAAATGAAGATATGAATTATCAGAACCTCTGGGATACTGCAAAGTCAATCCTAAGAGGGAGATTTATAGAACGTCAAGCCTTCCTCAAGAGAACAGAAAGAGAGGAAGTTAACAACCTAATGGGACATCTCAAACAACTGGACAAAGAAGAACATTCTAACTCCAAACCCAGCAGGAGAAAAGAAATAACCAAAATCAGGGCAGGATTAAGTGAAATTGAAAACAAAACAATTATACAACAGATCAATAAATCAAAAAGTTGGTTATTTCAAAAGGTCAATAAAATAAATAAACCTTTGGCTAATCTAATCAGGAAAAAACCGTAAATTTTCTAATTTCATCAATCAAAAATGGTAAAATGAAATAACACTAGACCTCTCAGAAATTCAAAAATCCTTAATGAATATTACAAGAAACTTTACTCTCAGAAATAGGAAAATCTGATGGAAATTGACCAATACTTGGAAGCATGCCACCTTCCTAAACTTACCCAGAAGTGGAAATGTTGAACAGGCCGATATCAAGTTCTGAAATAGCATCAACTATACAAAATCTTCCTAAAAATAAAAGCCCAGGACCAGATGGCTTCATGTCAGAATTCTACCAAACCTTTAAAGAGTAACTAGTACCTATCTTACTCAACCTTTCCAAAATAGGGAAAAAGATGGAATACTACCCAACACATTCTATGAAGCAAATATCAACTTGATCCCTAAACCAGGAAAAGACCCAACAAGGAAAGAAAACTACAGATCAATATCACTAATGAATATTAATGCAAAAATCTTCAACAAGATCCTAACAAACAGAATCCAGCAACACATCAAACAAATTATACACTGCGACCAAGTGGGCTTTATCCCAGGATCTCAAGGCTAGTTAAATATACTTAGGTCCATAAATGTAATTCAACACAAAAACAAATTAAAAAACAAAGACCATATGATTCTCTCAATTGATGCAGAAAAAGCTTTTGATAATATCCAGCATCCCTTCATCATCAGAACACTTAACAAAATTGGCATAGAAGGGACTTTTCTTAAACTAATAGAAGCCATCTACAGCAAACCCACAGCCAATATCGTATTGAATGGAGTTAAATTGAAATCATTTCCACTTAGATCAGGAACCAGGCAAGGTTGCCCATTGTCTCCATTGCTCTTCAACATTGTAATGGAAGTTTTAGCCATTGCA
>CAUYON010038677.1:0-13306 GCA_963573935.1 Arctocebus calabarensis
TTAACAAGTGAACAGTTTATTAAGAATTAAACAAAGGTATGATGTGATACAGTACAAGCAAGACACTCAAGATAGGTATGATAGTACTACTCACACGAAAACTTAAATTTCACCTCAAAAAAAATCACAAGACAAAAGAGAAAGCAATTTCACTGTTATAAAGTAGGATATTTCATGCAAAGTATTAACTCCGCCCCCCCCAGCTTTTATGTATTTTAAAGGTCATATTTCTTTTAAGTACACAATTATCTTTATTCTTCTTTGAGTTACACTTGATTATTTCTGTTTACACCAGGGTTTTGGAACTCAGAAACCCAAGCATATGGTCACTTATTCAGGAAAATTTACTGGAGATGCTATTTATAGGAAATACCATTGTGCTGGGCTGTACATGAAATGTTAAAAAGTATTAAAGTCGTCCCAATCCCATAATCTAGTAAGGAAGAAATATCTACAGAATAAGTAGCTAAGAAGAAAAATAATTGAAAGGAAAGAAACATAAGAGGAGTTGCAAAGACATACACTATCATGTGCCAAGAAGTGATAACATAGTAAGAGTGTCCCTCAGTGAAGAAGAGAGTGAGCTATCCAAGGGCCAAGGTGGCTCTAGAAGAAGTACTAGCCAGAACTAGGCTTTAACAATCCTAACCTAGGCTTGATTGATAGTTGAATATATGAAATGAGCAAGCTGGATTGGAGTGATCTGCTTCTCTACACTTCAATAAGTTGTGGTTTACATTAGTATGTTTAGATGAAACTCTTCTGCTCCTCAAAATATTATAAATCCATCTAAGTTTGACTCGGAGAGTTAGCACTTTTAAGAACAGTTCCAGAGTTAGATAATTAGAATAAATTATTAAGAAAAGAATCGTTCAATGTTAGCCTCAGGAGATAATATTTATTTGCTTAGTATAAACTACTGTTAGATGTCCAAAATAGCAAATGGGTTGTATTAGGACAGCTGCTTGCACAAGCTTGGGCAGCTAGTCCTGAAGAATCCAGACTAGACTAAAGGATAATCCCCATAATATGTCTGAGACAGTTTTGGCCCATTAAACGTTAACACACATATATGTTATCTTGGGAAGTATCTACAAACCATTGTCCATGTCAAGATTGCAGTCAGCTATTTTGTTACTGGTTATTTCTAGGAAAGTAATGAGTCATTTGAAGATCTAATAATTTTGAGTTTGGTTTGGCAGATTTTATGTTCGTATGTTGTTGACGTGGATCATTTAGCCTACACTTCAATTACTGGGGTCTCCATGAGCTGTTTTGTAAATTTGGAGATAGTTGCTTTGATCCAGCCATAGAGTAAAATAAGAACACCTAACTAAACAGCCTTTCATCTTTCCTTCAAAGCAAGAAATAAAAATAATCATTCAAAGTAATGCACTTCGAGTTTCTTAGCTTTTGATTTTCCTGATCACCTGGACATTACCAGCATTAGTGTGACTTACAGAGCCAATACTTGTAGAATCTCTTCCATCTAAAAAAACATTGAACTGAATGAAATAAATTTGTCAGTTACACCTTCTGGTGGCTTTCCTTATAATCCTTTTATTCTCACAGTATTTAACTCCCAATTTTTGCTTTTCACTTTCTATGCTATGTAATAAAAGAGGCTTTTTCAAAACACAACATCTTAATCACCAAAAACAGAGAGTGCCAAAAAATGTAGACACGTTTTAAGGAAGGAAAACACACTCTAGTAAATTTGTATTACTCAATAACAAAAAAAATGAATACCGTCACCTTGAGCACCTCTGATAATTGCAGAAATCAGATGTAACTTGAATATTACAAGTTTGATTTCTGCTATTACAAGAGGTGCTTGAAATGACTTGCATTCATCTTTTGTTATTGGTATATATTGAACAATACAAATTTAATACAGTTGTTTTTCTTTTTTAAGAATGTGTATATATTTGTTTGGTATTCTTTAAATTTATTAAGCCTCCACGGCTATGCACGAGGCCCACTGCCAAAGAGTGAAACTCTAAAGTATTCAGAAGAGTTGTGTTGACTCTTTTTTTTTTTTTCTTCAAGCTTCAAAATTCTAATTCTTGGCCTTTAGGAAACATTTAGAAGTTAGAATTGTTGCCATTGGTTTTAGTGGGACTTCGAGAGATGCTTCAGTTAAAACCTTCCACGCATTGAGCAAATCCATGCAGTGAAATCACTAACAGGTATATATAGGTTGGACTAGAGCATTCATTTGTTTTTCTTTTGCACTGTAACAAGAAAAAAAAAAAGTCTGTTTCAAATCCTATTTGTCCCTTATCTCTGTTTGTTCAGTTGTTTTTAATATCACATACTGAAAGAATTTCAATAGCAGTTTCACCATGAAGTCATTTGTTATCCTTCAGCAGGCTTTTGCCTACTGAATTGTAAAGCAGTTCTGACTATTTGCGTCCTCCAGATGGAGCGGCATATAAACACTCCCAGATATTTCTGGTAAGTATGAAAAAATATCTTATTTGTCCTTTCTGTGAATAAATAAGAGAATGTCAAATTTTATAGACTAATAAATTTGTATGCCGGCACTGACATTGAATCTCTCATGGCCTGCAATGTCACAGACCCTGAGAAATACAGTTTTTGTTTTTGTTTGTTTGTTTCAAATGAATACTAAGTCAAATAGAAGCTCAATAAAAGCCAGAATTTGATCGCATTGTTTATGTATGCCCGATATTCTAATTCAGTTGCAGTATGCCACGAGGAAATACAACATACATGTTTCCCAAGCTTACTACACAACAGTCACACCCAGATGCATACCCTTGTCAAAGAGAACCCCACTAATGGGCCGAAATGCCTCTTAGCATTTAATCTGCAACAGCTGCCCTTCCCACTAAACTGAACATTAACTTTTTTTTTTTCTTTTGCAGTTTTTGGCCAGGGCTGGGTTTGAACCTGCCACCTCTGGCATATGGGGCCAGCGCCCTACTCCTTTGAGCCACGGGTGCTGCCACTAATTCATTTTTTTAATGAGAAATTTTCAGTACTAAGCTTCATTTGAACTTAGTGGCACAATAACCTAAGGTAGATATTTTTCAGAATTTTTCTTTTGGCTGGGCTAAGGCTATGAGCAACAATTTGGGACACCTTACAGTATTGTACAGGACCTGGAGAGCAGTCATTCGCTTGTACAGAATGAGAGCTGACTCGGAGGGCATGCCTGTGCCTCTGATAAAGACTACAACTAAAACCAGCCTCAAAGAGACCAGGGTTTACCCTGATTATTCATTCACCTGCATGTCACTGGTAATATCTCAACTACCCAAATCTGCTTAACTATGTTATGTTTTAGGAGATGCTCTGTGAATCATGGATTTAATAAAAAAAAAAAAAAAAACACACACAAATAAACATTACCATGAAAAACTGTATGTTATCATACAGTTCATGAGCTATTTGAACAAGTCTTTGAATATCTGTGGATTACTTTTAAGTTACTAATATGATCAGAGGTCTTATTGGAAATATGCTAACTGAGATGGTTGTGTAAACATTAAGTAATGCATAACTATGGAACATTTCCTTGACATCAAATTCCTCTGAATGTATTATTATAAATTCTAAAACATACCACCTAAATATTAAACACATAATTTTCAAAATATGTTAAGTAGACAAACTTATTTCATCCTCTACCTTTCTATCTTATCACAGACAAGAACAGAAAGACCCAGGCTCACAGGGCGGCGTCTGTGGCTCAGTTGGTAGGGCGCCGGCCCCATAGAGTAAATCAAAACCAAACCCAGCCAAACTGCAACAAAAAAATAGCAGGCGCCTGTACTCCCAGCTACTCGGGAGGCTGAAGCAAGAGAATCACCAAAGCTCAGGAGTTGGAGGTAGCTGTGAACTGTGTGATGCCACAGCACACTACTGAGGGCAATAAAGTGAGACTCTGTCTCTACAAAAAAAAAAAAAAAAAAAAAGACCCAGGCTCAGCTCTCTGCTGCCACTAACAGCTACACCAGTGACTTCCACTCTTGATAGGCCTTTCATCAGCTAGGATTCAGATTTCTAAAAATTCAGATTTCTACAAATGATAGTTAACATGTGTTTACATCTACACTTCCTCTCCAAATCCTATTAAAATGGCAATTAAAAAATAAAAGAAGTATAAACCCATGAGAACAGAAGAATGATACATTGTGGAAAACAGAAAGCTGACAAAGTAACAAACAGCTGGCCAGAGAAAGCAGAGCCTTCAGTGTTTGTGGGGACAAGGGTGGAAAAGCAACAACAGCACTTGATCTGAGCCATAAAACCCTTGGCAAGCACAGGAATTAGAGGTGCCACAGAAGGTGTGGGCAAAGGGTGACACTAAAAACAAGGTGTTAAAGCTCGGATAAGAAACACTTGGTGCTCCCTGTCCCCACCCCAACTCCACATTATGAGGGCATTGCCTCTTTCCAATTTAACAGAAGATGGGAGGTTCACACTGCAGAACCAGTGAGCTTCCAGGCAGCGTCAGGGTGAAGCACAGTACTGGAAACAGGAGGGTTATGTGAGTGTCTACTCTTTGATGATACTGCTTTTAGTTAAATTAACTGTGCTCTTGGCTCGGCGCCTGTGGCTCAGCGGGCTAAGGCGCCAGCCACATACACCTGAGCTGGCGGGTTTGAATCCAGCCCGGGCCCGCCAAACGACAGCTGCAACCAAAAAAAAAAAAAAATGGCCGGGCGTTGTGGTGGGTGCCTATAGTCCCAGCTACTTGGGAGGCGGAGGCAAGAGACCCGCTTGAGCCCAGGAATTGGAGGTTGTTGTGAGCTGTGATGCCACAGCACTCTATCCAGGGTGACAGCTTGATGCTATTTCTCAAAAAAAAAAAAAAAAAAAAAAATGTACTGTGCTCAGCAAGAGAAGGAAAACCAAGGAAGGTATTTAACAGCCTCTGTCCCACTAATCCTATCATAATTATGGTTTTCAATTATATTCACTGTACCCCTTTCTGGAAAGACCTATAGAAATGGCCTAACATGTAATAAATCTCTACTACTAAATAAAATTTCACTTCCCTGCTACTCAAGTCATGTTTGTTAAAACAAGTTTTAGCAAACTACATAATAGCATGAACTGAGAATCCTTACAATTCTGGGGCAAGAAGTTAAAAAATACTTTAAGCAGGGCGGTGCCTGTGGCTCAGTGAGTGGGGCGCTGGCCCCACATACTGAGGGTGGTGGGTTCATAACCCGGCCCCGGCCAAACTGCAACAAAAAAATAGCCCGGCATTGTGGCGGGCGCCTATAGTTCCAGCTACTCGGGAGGCTGAGGCAAGAGAATTGCCTGAGCTCAAGAGCTGGAGGTTGCTGTGAGCTGTAACGCCATGACACTCTACCAAGGGTGACAAAGTGAAATTCTGTCTCTAAAAAAAAAAAAAATACTTTAAGCAGGTACCAAAGGAAATGTCTACACCTGATTAATTCCAGTAAAAGAATCCTCCTCACCTCGCCACCCCTAATTATTTTTTAAGAAGAAATAATTTGTTACATTTAGTTGTGTACCTATAAAAGAAAATGTATAAGAAAAACAAATTGTTACATATGGAGTCATTCCAGAGTACAAAGATATGCATTTGTAGTCTATGGACAGCTTGGGTTTTTTAATGTTGTAACAATTATTCACGTTATGAATTATGCAAAGAATTAACAATTGTCTGAATCAGAAAGAAATAAGATGACAGAATCTATATATAAAGTGTACCATCATTACAAAGTGGAGAACGTTACTAGATCCTCAAAGCTTTAATAATGAGAATTATTCTAGTTAAGACTCTCTATTTGTAAAAGAGAATCCTCTTGATAAAATAGATCAGACATTAAGATATTACTTGCTGAATGCATCTGACCACAGAGCAGTGTGCCACTGCTCCAAGCACTACTCGGCCCCTCCCTCCACACCCAGCTTCCCCCCATCACTCGCTCTAGGCCTGGAGGCCCCGGTAAAAGGTTACTGACCTTCTCCCTCAGTCGCGTCCGAACGGTCCAACTTGGCTTCCTTATGTTGTCCTTCCGCCACCTTCACAGCGACGGCTCGGCACACGGCCCCTAACTTTCTGTCCAGAGAACGAACCCCTGCCTCTCTGGTGTACCTGTCGCCAAAGAAAAATATTTTACTTTGGCTAAATACCACCTGTACTGACAAGTAATATGATTAACATTTTTTTGCTAAAGAAACAGTATACATTTAAAGTTCATTGCCTTTTCTCAACTATGAACTTTTCCACACTTGGAACTGCTCCGTAAAGTGCTATTATTTCTTTAATGTTCAGACATATTTTCAGCCACAACTACTCACTTTATACATATTATCTTATACCATTCCCTTATACCTAAAAACGAATCCCTGACTGTCCAATTTATATCGCCAAAGTAAATTTAGCAGCACATAAAACATTTATTCCTTGATATGCTTAAAAGTTTTCTTAAAATTTGTCATTTAAGAAAATGCTAGTTAAATTTACTGTACTTGAAATAGTGCCGAAAGGCTCGGCGCCTGTGGCTCAACGGGCTAAGGCGCCAGCCACGTACACCTGAGCTGGTGGGTTCGAATCCAGCCCATCCGCCAAACAACAATGACGGCTGCAACCAAAAAACAGCCGGGCATTGTGGGGGGGCGCCTGTAGTCCCAGCTACTTGGGAGGTGGAGGCAGGAGACTCGCTTGAGCCCAGGAATTGGAGGTTGCTGTGAGCTGTGATGCCACGGCTCTCTATCCAGAGTGACAGCTTGAGGCTCTGTCTCAAAAAAAAAAAAAAAAAGAAAGAAAGAAAATAAATAGTGCTGAAAAAGAATCAGAGAAACTGCACTCTGTTGAACTGAAACAGGGATGTTCAACTTTCTTTTTCTCTGCCTCACACTGGAAGGAGAGTCATCTTGGGCCACATGAACATGGACAAAAACTGATTGGCAGAAAAAGCTCTGGGCATACTTTTCATAAATCTGACACCACAAATAAGCAAAAACAGTCCTCATAAAATCAGCATATGCTCTGCAGGCCACAGGTTGGACACCCTTGAACTGAAAGCATTTTCTGAATCTGAGACAGAAATCTGGTTTTTACTAGGTACTGTGCTAATCATCTCCATTCTGTGCATTTTCATTGTGAAGATTTCTAAAGGAAGAAAGTAATCTAATTGTGATGTTGAGAAAAAGATTCTACACGTGTTTAAGTAGATCTGCTTAAAAACATTTATGCTGGGCAGTGTCTGTGGCTCAGTGAGTAGGGCGCCGGCCCCATATACCGAAGGTGGCGGGTTCAAACCCAGCCTCAGCCAAATTGCAAAACAGAAAACTAGCCGAGTGTTGTGGCGGTGCCTGTGGTCCCAGCTACTCGGGAGGCTGAGGCAAAAGAATCACCTAAGCCCAGGAGTTGGAGGTTGCTGTGAGCTGTGTGACGCCACGGTACTCGACTGAGGGCAACAAAGTGAGACTCTGTCTCTACAAAAAAAAAAAGTTTACGTTAGAATCAAATTCCATAAGTCATTCCACAAACTATATATAGTGCAGCCATTTCTGGCCATCAGCTTTGGATGGATTTGAATGGGCAGCATCAGATAGGGAATGCAGTTTGTTTTTGTTTCTTTTTTTCGGTGAGACAGAGTCTCACTTCTTTGCCTTTAGAGAGTGCTATGGGCTCGGTGTCTGTGGCACAACAGGCTAAGGCACCAGCCACGTATAACTGAGCTGGCGGGTTGAATCCAGCCCGGGCCCACCAAACAACAATGACGGCTGCAAAACCAAAAAATGGCCGGGCGTTGTGGCGGGTGCCTGTAGTCCCAGCTACTTGGGAGGCGGAGGCAGGAGACTATTGTGAGCCCAGGAATTGGAGGTTGCTGTGAGCTGTGATGCCACAGCACTCTATCCAGGGTGACAGCTTGAGGCTCTGTCTCAAAAAAGAAAAAAAAAAAAGAAGAGTGCTGGGACATCACAGCTCACAGCAATTTTAAACTCTTGGGCTCAAGTGATTCTCCTGCCTCATCCTCCCGAGTAGCTGGGACTACAGGCACCTTCCACAACGCCCAGCTATTTTTAAAGATGGGGTCTCACTATTGCTCAGGCTGGTCTCGAACCTGTGAGCTCAGGCAATCCACCTCCTTTTGCCTCCCAGAGTGCTGGGATTATAGGCATGAGCCACCTTGCCTGGCCTGGGAATGCAGTTTTATGGAAAAACCTGATTTGATCAGGCAATCAGACAGACACTGCAGAATTTAGGGAAGCAGATTTTAAAAGTTCTGAGACAATCCCATATATCACTGGGTGAGAACATGAACAGAACCTACTCTGAAGAAGACAGATGAATGGCTAACAAACATGAAAAAATGCCCATCGTCCCTAATCATCAGAGAAATGCAAATCGAAACCACCCAGAGTATCACCTAACCCCAGTGAGAACAGCCCACATCACAAAGCCTCAAAGCTGCAGATGCTGGTGTGGATGTGGAGAGAAGGGAACACCTTATACTGCTGCTGGGACTGCAAACTAATCTAGGTTCTTTGTACAGAGAATCCTCGAAGAACTCAAATTAGATCTCCCACTTGACCCTTCAATCCCACTAGTAAGCATCTACCAAGGAGGAAAAAATTCATTTTATCATAAGGACGTTTGCACTAGATTATTTAGTGAAGCTCAATTTACAATTGCCAAGATTGTAGGAAACACCCTAAATGCCCATCAGCCCATGGCGGTATTAACAAGCTGCGGTGTATGCACACCATGGAGTACTATCCAGCCATCAAAAGATGGGGATGGGGACACCTTTTGTATTTACCTGGATGGAGTTGAAACATTCTTCTTAGTCAAGCATCCACAAGAGTGGAGAAGCAAGAATCTAAAGTACTCAATACTAACATGAAGCCAGTAGACGAACAAATACAAGCCCAATAAGAGAAAAACTCAATTCAATTCAAGTTGGGGGAGAGGGAAAGTAAACGGGGACTGGTGTGTTCCCACGTAATGGGTACAATGTCAGGCGATAAGGCACACCTTCTGGGGGCAGGACACAACTACAACGGGGACTCTATCTAACAAATGCAAACTCTGTAACCTAATTATACCCTCATATTAACCTGAAAAAAAAAAATTTTTTTTTTTTTGAGACAGAGCCTTAAGCTGTCACTCTGGACAGAGTGCTGTGGCATCACAGCTCACAGCAACCTCCAATTCCTGGGCTCAAGCGAGTCTCCTGCCTCTACCTCTCAAGTAACTGGGACTACAGGCGCCTGCCACAACGCCTGGCCATTTTTTGGTTGCAGCCGTCATTGTTGTTTGGCAGGCCTGGGCTGGACTCGAACCCGCCAGCTCAGGTGTACGTGGCTGGCGCCTTAGCCCGTTGAGCCACAGGTGCCGAGCCATTAATCTGAAAATTTTTTTAAAAAGTCATCCTTCTCTCTCAGGTACAGAGTGGGAGACACCTTTTAAAAAAAAAGTTCTGAGAGAAGGTAGACAAAAGTTCTCAGGTTAATGCTCTAGCAGGGGCAATTAACCCTTTTTCTTTCCTGCTGCACACTGGCAAAATAAGAGCTGTCTTGGGCCACACACTGAATACACCAGGGGTCCTCAAACTATGGCCCACAGGACACATGCGTTGGTGTGAATTGTATTTGTTTTCGTTTTGTTTTTATTTTACTTCAAAATAAGATATGTGCAGTGTGCATAGGAATTTGTTCACAGTTTTTTTTTCTTAAACTGTAGTCCAGCCCTCCAAAGGTCTGAGTGACAGCGAATTGGCCCCGTTTAAAAAGTTTGAGGACACCTGGAATACACAAACACTACGGAAAGCTGGTGAGCACAAGAAAAGATCTGCGCATACTTTTCACAGTATCTGACAACACAGATAAGCAAAAAATCCTCTAATAATCTGCATGTGGCCTGTGGACCACAAGTTGGACACCCCTGCTAAAGTAAAGCTCATTTCAATCAAAAGGATCAAAGGCTATATAAAATAGTCCATGTTCTATGACCACATATAATTTCAGTAAGAAAACAGGGGGGCACCTTAAACAGATGTTTAAAAATAAAATTAAAAACCCTATGTAGGGCTCAGTGCTGGTGGCTCAGCGGGCTAAGGTGCCAGCCACGTACACCTGAGCTGGCGGGTTCAAATCCAGCCCTGGCCCGCCAAACAACAATGACGGCTGCAACCAAAAAATGGCCGGGCGTTGTGGTGGGCGCCTGTAGTCCCAGCTACTTGGGAAGCGGAGGCAGGAGACTAGCTTGAGCCCAGCAGTTGGAGGTTGCTGTGAGCTGCGATGCCACAGCACTCCAACCAGGGTGACAGCTTGAGGCTCTATCTCAAAAAAAACAAAACAAAAAAACACACACCTATGTAGTTTCCTAGACCAGTACTGATCAGCTGAGGTTAAAGATCTGGGTAAAAGAGGGAGAAAAGAACCGAGGACGCTGCAGACGTGCGAGAACATGCAGAGATGGAGCCGAGAGGCTCAGGCGCATTGTGGCCTGCTGAGAACAGGAAGGACAGCAACAGAACAAGCTTTGACAAATGTATTTAGAACAATAATAGGCTAGGAACCAATATAGATCATAAGTAACCAACAGCTGGCCAAAGTGGACACACCGACCCCTATTTGCTGTCTTTAAACTGAAGAGGGAAGAATCACCAGGGTCAAATGAGAACTGGTTGATGTTTCACACAACGACTTGAACATAAGAATGCTATAAATGCTGATTTTCAGGGGACACAAAACTAACGTATCTGATAATTAAGATAAAATAACCAATCTGCTGGTAGCTGAAAGTAACAATAAAATATACATAATTACAAACTTACATTTGTAATTTGGGCTATAAAAAATTCAACTCTCTGCATATAGAATGGGCTATACCAAGCTTACCAAAAAAATTCAGTGAAAAAGGCAAAGAGAAAAATCTTTAAAAGGTAAGAATCTAAAGTCAGAGTAAGAAAGCACGGCCCTCCTGGTATACCAGGAACTGTTCCTCCTGACCCTCTGCGGGACCTCGTCTGACACGTGGTTCTCGTGTTCCACCCTGTGGCAGAAGATGTCGGACGCAGTCTTTGGCTGTGTCTGTTTGCTTGCTCTGCTGCTGCAGCCTGTCTGCGTGTTTCCTCATGTGCTGGGGGTCCTAGCCCACAGACAGCGCAGGTTGTACTCTCTCTGTTCTGGCAGGTTTGGATGCAAACAGGTAAGCATGTGTGTATGCGCATGGTTGTGCTCACAGGAAAAAGGCAGGGGAAGGCGTGTGAGTGACGATGATATTGCAACACAGACTTCTGGGGACAGTGAGGCTGAAGGAGAGCTGAGTGATAAAAGTGAGCATGAAGAAACTCTTCCTGCATGCAGTGATGTTAGTTCCAGTGCATCTGAAGCTAGTGAAGACGAAGAAAGTGATAACAAATAGCTGGAAGGTTTATTGTGATGGTGACAACTTTATAGTTTCCATGTTCTGTCACACAATAGGGAATCACCCTTCCTCAAAGTGCTTGGCAAAAAAATTGAACTTAAACATTCCCAGCTCTTTTTCTCAGATGATCTTACTAGTGAAACTGTGACAACAAATATATATGCAGCAGAAAAAATATAGAAGGCGACTCCACAAACAAAATACTCCATGTGGCACTCGTGGAAGGATGTTTTCTCAGAAAAAATGAAGGTGTTCTTTGGTGTAATGCTGAACATGGGTCTGAACTGGAAGGTGCAATTAGTTGGCTAGTCTACTAAAGACTGGCTAGACTGACCCCATTCTTCAAGAATGTTTTCTCTCGCCTCTGTTTTTCCCAAGTATTTTGGATGCTGCATTTAGCTTCTCCTCTCGTATATTGAGGGAGCAAGGGGAAGAGTGTTAGGGAGTATGCCGACAATAAACGCGATGACCTTACCTACCAGGAAGAAGTGCAGCTATATATAGATGAGAGCACAGTGTGTTTCAAAGGAAGGACCCAATTCAAGTGCTATAATCTCGAGTTTACAAAGCAGCGCCTATGAATTTGTTGCTTGTGTGATTCTGAAAATGGTTATGTGGCTTTTCAGATTCCCCATTATGGCAAGACAACAACAGAAAGTCTTATTTGTCCTGATTTGCCCTTTACAGCTCGAATAGTGATTCATTTCACACAAGTTTTGCAAGCACAAACGAGAGATTGAAGCTATAACATCTACACTGACAGGTTCTACACAAGCCCGTAACTTGCTTGGGAATTGCCTAAAATGAAAATACATGTAACAAGAACAGTTATGGCTTCTAGGAAGGATTTTCCCAGTGATCTGAAAGAGAAGAAATGCTGAGTCCATTCTTTGGCCTCAAACACAGCTGGTCACTGGTTATAGTCTGATTTGAAAGACTGACAGTTGTTTGAGAATACAGGAAGATTACAGGCAGAGTGGACAGAGCTGACCAGTACTGCTGATGTGATGGATTTACACTGAGGTCCTACAAGTGGTAGAAAACAATCATTCTCCAGCTGATGAAAGTTGCAGCTGTGAAAAGCTCTATCCTTTACTCATTAGATGAAGGAGAGTGCAGAAAAAGTGCAGACACACGTTTCTTACGGGAGAAATCTCATACTCAACTTGTGAGCAATGTGAGGAACAGAAATTCAAGAAAGAGGGGAGATCATCACCTCTGACATGAGGATAGGCTAAATGGGAAGGCGCATTTTATAATGCAAATGAAAAAAATCAGCAAAGGATTGCATAGTTTGCAGAAGAAATGAGAAAGTTGGAAGGAGAGAAACCATTTTCTACTGTGAGACATGCAAGAGGGAGCCTGCACTTCATCCCAGAGATGCTTCAGAAGTGTCACACTCAAAACAAGTATAAACACAATAAACAGAAACACTTTAATTTTTTTTGAGACAGAGTCTTACTACTTTGCCCTCGGTAGAGTGCCATGGCGTCACAGGTCACAGCAACCTCCAGCTCTTAGGCTTAGGCGATTCTCTTGCCTCAGCCTCCCAAATAGCTGGGACTACAGGCGCCCTCCAGCACACTCGGCTATAATTATTTTATATAACCTAAAATAGACAATAAAATCATCAGGTGAGTTCATATTTGTGGTTTTCTCTTTTAAAGCTGTAGGATAGGCTTGGCGCCTGTGGCTCAACGGGCTAAGGCGCCAGCCACCTACACCTGAGCTGGCGGGTTCAAATCCAGCCTGGGCCCGCCAAACAACAATCATGGCTGCAACCAAAAAATGGCCGGGCGTTGTGGCGGGCACCTGTGGTCCCAGCTACTTGGGAGGTGGAGGCAAGAGACTCGCTTGAGCCCAGGAATTGGAGGTTGCTGTTAGCTGTAATGCCATGGCACTCTATCCAGGGTG